>JAUZTB010052263.1:0-16695 GCA_034780895.1 Rhynchobatus australiae
AGATTTTGTGGCTGCGGGTGAAACACCAGGATGATAGTTGCCTCCTAATTGCCAGGGTCAAGGATCTCTCCTTCCCTTAATAGTACATTGTCAAATGGGATGGTGTCAGAAAGAGGTCGTTGTGCAGACTGGAGTCACAAGAGTCTCCGGATGCCTGACTCTACAGCGTCACTAAAACGCTGGAGGAAGTCAGTGGGTCAGGGAGCATTTATTGAGGGAAATGGACAACCGACATATGGAGTCGAGACAATTCATCTCAACGCGTGGGCGCCGCTAGATCTCACCGCTGCACGTCTAGGCCCACAATACCGATTAAAAATTTATTCTTGAAGAGCAGTCCAGATGAAGAGTTTCGGTTGAAACGACGACTGTTGATTTCCCTCGAAAGATAATTCCGGAACAACCGGGGTCGTGGTACACATTGGTGCCAATGTCATTGGTACGAGATAGTCTAACCGTTGAGGTCCTGCAGAGTGAATTTAGGGAATTATGTAGAAGGTGTAAAAACACCTCAAAAATTGTAATCTCTGAATTACTCCTGGTGCCACGAAAGTGTGAGGGTAGGAATAATAGGATTGGGCAAATAATTGTGAGAGTGAGCAGTTAAGGGGACATCTGGCAAGTGGATTGTTATTAAAAGCTGGATATTCAAAGTTCAGACCCAACATTTTCATGTTAGAGTTAAAGAAAAGGCCGGCAGGGTTGGTCAAACCTGGATGATGAGGGATATTAAATCTATGGTTACGCAAAAGAGGGAGGCATATGTCTGGTAGCGTTAATTGAGATGAAGTAAATGGTTTCATCAGTACAAGAAGTGCAGTTGTACACTTCATAAGGAAATTAGAAAAGCTAAGGGGGATATGAGAGATTCTTGTCGGATAAGGTAAATCAGAATCCTAAAAGATTCGAAAGGATATTACGAGGGAAAGGATAACTGCGGAGAGAATACGCCCCCTGAAATATCAGTATGATTGTCCGTTTGCGGAGCAACGGGAGGTGGGCGAGGTCTCAAATGAATACGTTTTTCTCTGTGTTTACCATGGAGAAAGTCATGGAAGTTAGTGAGATCAGGGAAGAGAACAGTGGTGTCCTGAAACATATTAACTTTACGAACGAGGAGATTTGGCGGACTTGTGACGCATGGTTAAATCCCCGAGGCCTGACCGATTGTATCCCAGGACGTTGTGTAAAACAAAGAAAACATCCTGGGTCCTTTGCAGAGACAAGTCAATTCAAAATTCTACACATTAAAATTTAATTACCTTGAATCTGCCGATTCAGTCGGTCTGTCTAAATGTTCTTTATGTATGTCCAAACCACAGGCCAATTGGAGGCTTTGTATTTGTGGCAGGTAGAGTTAAAATACTGACAGAGATCTGGAAGTTCAGTGGTGCCACCGCTGTGTTATGGGGACACCATGTCCACTATCGTCGAATGCGAAAGATGAAAAGCGAGCTTAGTAGTACCATCTGCACGCCCGCACTTCATCAGGTGCACTTCTTCACCTTTATTCTTTTGTCGGATTAGTGTATTGCTGGGAAAGCAATGTTTATTCTACTTTAAAATTGCTCTTTGACCTACTGCAATCATTTGGGTACGAATATTCTCTCAAGATTGAGCATTGCAGGGTTTAGACCGAGCAGCAGTGAAACAACGGCGAGATATTTACAAGGCAGGATGGTGTCTAACTTGCAGGATCCTACCTGTGATGCTGCGAATTTATCCTCGGTGCCCTTTCCGTCATCCTGAGGCTTGTCATCGTTCTGACAAACGTTACCCGAGCAATTTCAGTGCATTTTGTCGATGGCACATCCGTGCGAATGGGTGCTGATCACGCTGTCCGCTAAATAAACCGAATTCAATTCAAAGATGAACTCTGGTGAACACGTTCATGTTAGTTGCCATTTATGAAGTTTTATTCTTCAAGACTTTACTTATTCCCCATTTTTATCCTAAAACCACTCTCACCACTCGCTCCCACCTCTCCTTTGCCTGCCGTACAAGACTGCGTTAATACCCTTATTCTTATTAACTTTAGTTGAAACGCATGTAATATTTGGGAACTTTTGTCATCCATCGCAATACAATGTCATAGGAGCTCCGGAGGTTGCTGATGAGGGTCAGTACTATCTTCCTTCTAACTTTACTCAAAATATGCATAGATTTGTATCAGAAATCTTTTTCCACTTTGAGTGCAAGTAATTCCACCTCTTCTTAACAGAGGACAAATGCGAGGTATTCTTTTATATCATACATTCCACATTACTGAAATAAATGATCTGCTTTATCTTCACAATCAGTTGCATTGTTTACTTATTAACTACTGTAGTTTCGCAATTTGTTTCCATCGTCACCGTTTCATATACATTCAGGTTACATGGAACAGAAGGCACTAAGTATGTTTGTGGTACTTTCTCAAATAGATCATTCTTTAGTCGACACCTCAGTCGCTTCTTGCAAACGATACAACTCTTTGATATATATTCACATTACATGGAACAGAGGCATTTAGATTGTTTGTGGTACTTTCTCAAATAGATTACTCTTCAGTAGGCATCGCAGTCTCTTCTCGCAAACGAAAAAAAGCATATGTAGTCTCAATGTTCCCATCAACTTGAATTAGTTTAATTCTTTATCCTGTTTTACAACTTCGGTATAATTTCCACTGTTCATTATTTCCACTTTAGAAATTAAAGCCTCCAATTGCTAACAATGTCGGACAAGCATAAACCATTTGCTGCATTCTTGCCAGTTGCTCTTGTGATTTTACTCGCCATTTTATTCTGTAATCTTCGCCAGTTCTCTCTCGATGTTAGAACCGCCTTTCGCGCGCACACACAAATTCTAAGTCCCCATAAACAAGAATCCTGAGTATTTGTCAAATGTAAACTTAGGAACTTTTACATTTTGTAAAATGGAAGGAGAAAGTCTCTGGAAACCTGATGGTGATACGCAACCGATGCAGCGCTTACCCTCGTCGACCGCAGGGCGATTTTACAAATGCTGCAAGCCATCGGTGATTATAAATATATTAAATTATATCAATTGTAAATAGAATTGGATGCCAATATCATGATTTATCACGGCCGACAGGGGTGGTCGCGACAAATTTCTCCTGACGACGATTTAAACCCACCGTATCTGGTAATCCTTCAACTGGAATTCAAATAAATAATCTACACAGGATGGACTCAATAGTAATTGGGCGCCAATTATCTGCTCATATTTACGTATCTCCCTATTTTCGACTTCATTAAAGTCAAATGCAATCGCACTGTTTTCATCCCTCGTCACTAATGCAGGTGGTGTTGAGATAGACTAAACTTTGGTATTTATCAATAATCTCATCCGAATCGATCCAGCAAACTGGAAACTCAGATCAATCACTGTCACGTGATTTTTTAAAAAAATCATTTTAGTTTCTAATTATAGGCAGGGGTACCTGACGATTTCAAACTACCGAATCTGTTCGTCCGTCTGCGAAAATATTAATAAATAGTCTTAACAGGATTGACCCAACAGTAACTGGCCCCTTTCAGTCAACTGCCGAATAAAGCGATGCTTTCATTGCATCCCGGGTTTGGCCGAGACAAATCCCTTCTGACGACGATTTAAAACTGCATAATCAGTTCATCTTTCAGCTAAAATTTTCGTAAATTGTATTAAAAGGATTGTCCCAATTATAATTAGGCGACTATTATCTACTAATATTAAATGGATTTCTCATTTTGAACTGCATTGAAGTAAATACAGTAACACTGTTTTCAAGGTCCGGCTGCTGCTGTCGGTCTTTGGGCAAAGGGCTGCTGCACATTCATGTTGTGCACTAACATTAGACAGCTCTCCCAAGCGAGGGCTGGACAAAGCGAGAGATGAACAAAGTACTCAACATTATCTCCCGAAACGTCAAATCCAAAGTAATTTGAAATGGTACTTTATTTGAAATCCTTTCTGAGGTCCATGATACACATTAACAACGGTGGTCCATGCGAATTCTGAATTCGAACTCCGAACATTTCCAGCTGAAAGTTGATACTGAAAGAAAAGAGAGCACAGAGGACGGTGAGTGCCTTCATGTTGAATTCAGGGAAGAACTGTTTAGGTGCTCTGACGAGATTGAATATTCTTCGCTGTTTTTCAACACACACTAAACGGTTACCAAATTTCATATTGGAAACTCACAGAACATCTCTTTGATACATACGTATTGCGAGACCATACTTTTGATTGGCATTTTTAATGGAACGGCTCCGGATACAATGATTGTTTTTTGTTCAAGAAAACACAAATCTAATTATATATAAAAAGATCCAAGTTTAGACGCTCATGATTCACAGCAGCGGTATATTTTGATACAGGAACAACCTGGCAACTTCTGATTGGCTTCGATGAGTATCTGCTTCGACTGATTTGCATAGATAAGGAACAGGCGGTGATACCTCATTACACGATTCATAAAATGAGCCAGTGACAAAGCTTAGACGCCACTTCATCTGGAAACAATCAACGTGCCGGTTCTGTTTTCTAACAGTTAGATAAAATGTCTTACTGGCTGCGAGTTGTCGGCACATTGGTGTTTTGCGCACTTTGTGAGTATCTTACTTTCCCGGATATTAGAATTGCAGCCGAGCGTTATTAAATGGAGCTTTTCTCCTGCAATTAAACTATCTTAATGTTACTCTTTATTCGCTTCTGATGTTGGTCTTTTTCAGGTTTAAACGCGGAAATTAGAGTAAATCAACCGCCTTCGAAGTCGGTTTCCCCAGGACAGAACGTGCAATTGACCTGTACCCTGTCTGGCTCCAGTTCAGGCATCAGCTACGTGGGATGGTACCAACAGATTCCTGGAAATACTCCCCGGCTTCTATTGTCCTATTATAGTGGTAGCATTTACAAAGGTCCGGGAATCACAGACCGTTTTTCCGTCTCAGTGTCAGGCATGACATCGACATTCACAATACCCAACGTTCAATCGGAGGACGCTGCGGACTATTACTGTCTTGTGTGGGTAAGCAATCTATGGTACTTCGGCCAAGGAACGAAGCTGAGTATTGGAAGTAAGTAAAATGACTTAATCCTAAATCAGGTACACATTCAAGTTGAAGTTTGTTGCTATTAGGATATATTCACAGTTCATAAATGTCATGAAGAATAGTTTTGTTTTCAGCAGTAACATCACATTACAAACACGAGTTATTATCAACTTAAATTAACAGAAATTATCTCTAACTTAAACGCCAAAGTAAACATCACGCTGCTGAGTATTCTTGTTAATTTACCGAAACTAACTGTTCAATTAACATCAGCCAGTTTATTTTTTATTTGGCAATTCTAAATATATTTAGATGCAAATCATGTGCTCCTGCTGTCAACGTGGCCCCTGTACACGATCCTGGCTCACGTAGTCGGAGTTCAGTGAAATAACTGGAAATGGGAGATAATGCTTTCTGGTGAGCTGTTACAGAACACCAGTCATCTTCACAATATAACATAACGGCGCTCAGTGTATCTGAACGAATGAACGAACCCACTTCGGACTATAGCCACATCCAAGCACCTTTTCACTCATTGATTTCCTGCTCTGTGGTGCCGTGATACGACGAAGTAATTTGCCTTTGATATTGAAAGAACAGTTTCAAATTCAATTTCAACTGCTCAATTCATTCCATGAATCATTGAAAGATTCTGCAGCATTGTTTTAGCACTCCAGAAAAACATTTTTACCTCAAAGCCATTTCAAAGCAATCATGGAACGGTAACAAGGTCTGACATTTCATGACATTTATATCCTGTGAATACACTTAAGATTTTGATGGAACTCGCCAGCATTTAATACCATTCACTGTGCGTATAATGAACATTCTTAGGAATTTTGAAGTAATCATGCATTTGTGGAATGATGTATATTTAAAGCTCCTTGCACTCTCTTTATACGGAATGTAGTTTGTGAAATATATTGCGGAAGTTTCCTTACCTGCAGCGACAATTTCAAAAAATGATAATAATATTCAGATTTGACAGTGATTTGCTTGATTATCGAGCTTTTCACACCGCTGAAGTTTAACATCGTCATGTTTCCAGTTTAAATGTTTAACAGTGACAAATTGTGTGCCCAAATAATGAAAGAGCAGGTTTCGCAGTCTTTCTCCAGTATTTAGTTACTTATTTCAGTGTGGCATTTCGAGGAAGCGGATAAACATTTCTCAAAAAATTAAGCTTTCCGTTCATCCTTCACTCAGAGGGACATCTATGAATCGGTAACTGCGGCGTCCATTGGTCTCCTATATATTCCTGTGGTACTTAAATAACGTCGATTTCTCGTGAAGAGTGTGGGCAAAATAAATGTCAATCGATTTCTAAAAACCTCACGACTCTGTACCCTTTCTATCTGCGGATTTTTAGTTAAAACAGAAGCAAACGGAAGTTAAAGTGGGGGAACATACAACAAAATCTATGCCGTTAGGATCTATCTCACTAACGTTCACGGAGATTATTCAGCCGGCTATTCATCCGCATTTGATTTTTCGACTCTGTGCATGTGATGGTTTGAAATTGCTTCAGAGAAAATAACAAATTATTTGTTAATCGGAATAAATAAGTGCGGTACGAATCACTTTTGAACAACTATGTTCTGTCAGCGATAAAAATTCCTCTGATTTAACCCTGACCTCTTTTAAACAGATCCACGGGCACCTGTCTTGACCGTTCTGCCGCCTTCAGCGGATGAAGTTACGGCAAAAGGCACCGCCACACTGGTGTGTTTGGTGAACGGGTTTAATCCGGGCGCTGTGAACATTGAGTGGACTGTGGACGGCAGTGCTAGAAAGAATGGCGTTGAGACCAGCCCGATCCAGCAGGAAACGGACAACACCTTCAGTACGAGCAGCTACCTGACTCTCCCGGCCCAGGACTGGAAAACACACGAACTTTACTCATGTGTGGTTCAGCACGAGAGTCAGGCGAACCCATTTAAGGCAAACATCGAGAGATCCAGATGTATCTGATGTCGGAAGCTTGTGTGAAGAGCCGAGAAAGTTTGATGATCAATGTTCAGTTCTTTCATGTAGCAACAAGGTAGAAATATACTGGACTTCCAAGTTTTAATAAAGAAAAGCAATTTGAAGTGAACACTTTGAATATTATGACGTTTTCTCTTTAAATGCAGTTCTGTTGAAAGATTGTAGATGTTTACTGAAGCATCAAGATGACTTAATCTTGCTTTTGTGCATTCAATAACTTTAACCAGTGACCTGGATATTGCTATTATAACCCAGGTATACTTTATAGCCGTTGAATAAAATAAACGAACGGATCACAACTGCAAGGTTGATTCCCTTTGTTTTATTTTTGACTCAAACGATGATAACTAAAAAAATACTTATCTTTTCCCCTAGTCCTGATCTCCAGATGCTAGCTTTTCTCTTTGTTTCGATCAGGAATCACAACCTTATAGCAGTGGTGAGCCTCTGCCTCTCGACAACTGTCCAATGCGCTCTCCAGAACCGGAGGATTGCAACAAAGGCAGCTGTTGATAAGTCAGTGTTCAGCACTGCTCCGGTATTGCCCCTGTCAATATGGACTGCAGGCATCCAGCTGAATACCTGTGTGAACCGGGCATGGCAGCTTGGTCTTCGTACGAAGTCGATTCCCAAGTATTAAATTTAAATGCTTTAAATACTATATTTGGCACATCGGGCAGCGTCTGTGTAGTGAGAAGATGAGTTGATGTTTCAGGTTCTTTGCATCAGAACCTCCCCATCAGCGCTCAATTCCCCAACATCTGCCGCGGTTAAAGTGTTTCTTAATTACTTGTAGCATGATAATTGGGTTGGAGGTGCGGAACGTGCACTGTTGCTTTAGTAAAAAATATAATAAATGTCCGGACCTGAAATTTACCCGGAAGCTCCTTGAATTTCCAGCAGAAAAACTAAATTCTGCAGAAGGATAGTCTGTTCCCAACTGCACTTTATATTCCAGCACTGAGCACTTCATGTCCATCCTTTATCCTGCAAGACCATCATATTCACACTAAACAATGATAGAGGTTGTTTTAAAATAATTATAACCCTTATACTTTGCTTCTTCCGATTGTCCGCTTTAAATAAACATGTGATTATTGGCATACAGTTTTCTCACAGCGATTTCACACACTATTGGAAAACTATAATCTGTTCAATCAAACAGAGTGTTACAAGAAAAATATTGTGAGTGCAGAGCAGCTTAAAATACACGTACATAAAAACAGAGAGAGAGATTGACAGAGATAGGAGAAGGACAGAGGCAGAAGGACAGAGAGAGAGAGAGAGAGACTGAGATTGTGAGGGAGAGAGTTAATCCCTTTCAACCTTCAGAAGTCGCTCGTCATTTATTCCTATCTCCTCGCTGAATAGATGTTAATTATTTTCAATTCACGTGGGACACTTGCCCTAAAGTGCTCGTCCACCATATTCCGAGCATCGCCCTGCAGATTCGAATAAGTCGCCGGAAAAATATATATGTATCTCCATGCGATCACTGGTTCTTTCGAAAGTTCCTTTAAATATGATACACTTAACTACCGAGGATTCTGTCACCGGGACCAGTTTGCTCAATTAAAATCCTTCTTGATCTTGAACCGCTCAATCAAATCAGACTTTCAACTCCAAGTAACAATTCCAAGTCCCATTGAGCTGCCTTTATTTCATCCAATTTCTAAACAATTTATGCCTTGGATATGCAATGAGTGGACTGACATTTTCTGGAGGATCAGAGGGCAATGATGTGAGTCCTCCGAGTACTCACCATGTCTGTTGATTCCCCGACTGTCCAAATATTCATCAATATCCGACAACCAGATGTGAACTCCTCCATTATCTGCGGATTCACGTTTTCTTGGAAAAGAAAACCTTTCATTTATAACCTTGTCAACGAATAGGTTCCTCCTCATCTCATCCCTAAATGCCAATCCCCATATTCTGACATGACATCGCTAAATTCCATATTCCCTGCAATAATATCTGCACATAATTATACTTCATTTACTTCCCGTTTTACTTTATAAACATAACAGTTCATAAACATAACAGTAGTAATTTACACATGATGCAAAAGGATTGGGATTGAAATAGTAACAGTTAACGTATACAGATACAAACATTAAAATGTGTAATCCGAACCTCACAATCTCTTGAATAACTAAACATGAAAAAGATTTAAACAGAAATTTTATTACATGAAAAAAGGCCGAAAACAAAAAAGAGCAATTTCAAACCAAGCAGTAATAATCAACACAAAGTAATCAAAAACTGAACAAAAGCTGGGCTGTCGTATTTCATCAGTTAAGTGTATTATTATGTCGTTAAATCCGCTCCTCTACATCCGAATAGAAAGTTATTGAAAAGGATTCTGAAAAGGTCAGTTTACATCATATGAAAATGCTGAATAAAGAGGCTTCAGGTTTCTTCAAATTTAGCCGAAGTCTCAATAGTACCGCTCCTAATTATTTCTAAGTTTACACATGTTATCGTATGGGGAAACTATTGGCATGTAGTAGGAGGTTTAGGATCTTTTTATTTAAATAGAATGCATCTCCTGGATATTAATTATCAAATGCAATCATACATCAAGCTGAGGCAGATAAATGGCCAGAATCCATCACTGTTAACACAAAAAATTACAGTAATAGGATGAGGTTGTAAACCGATACTTAATACCACTGAAATAATATCAAAAATGTCTTTCCAAAATTGTTCCAAAAGTGGGCAAGACCAAAACTTATATGTCAGGGAAACAACGTCAGAATTACATCTATCACAGATAAGGCTTATATGGTTATAAAAACGATCTAACTTATCCTGAGACATATGGGTCCCATGAACCACCTTAACCTCTATCAAAGATTGTCTGCAACACATTGAAAAGGTGTTAAATGTTTGTAGAATTGTCTTACATGTCTCTAAAGGTAAACGTATCTGAAGTTCTCTTTCTTATTCTCTCTCTTAATTTTATCCGATATACCTAAACGTATTTTCATAATCAGATCAGAAATTATTGCAATCAAGCATTTGTGATAAGGGTTTAAGATATTTTTAAATGTTCTTTCAATTTCTGTGGTATCGGGAAAGTAGGTTTAGTAACAATTAGATCTCTCTAATCTGTAAGTATCTATAACAATCGGATCTGGGCAAATTGTATTCATTAGACAACTACTCAAAGCACAAGAAAATTTCCTCAACGAATATGTAACAAAAGCATGTTATTCCCTTCGTTTTCCATTAAAACAGGCTAGATCAATTCCAGATGGTTGAAAGAAAACATTGAATCAAATAGGACTAGAAATGATAAATTTATTCAATCCAAAAAATTTACCAAATTGAAACCATATTCGTATTCTCTGTTTTGTTATTGAACAAATCATTTTTATTCAATTTAGTTAGAGCAAAGGGGAGCGAGGCCCCTAAAATAGAAGCCAATGAAAACCGTTGCATTGACTCAAGCTCGAGATACACCCATTGTGGACATTGAATTACATTTAAATCGTGCATCCAAAAAATTAAACATCGAATATTAATGGCCCATTAGTACAATTTAAAGTCAGGCAAAGCCGTACTGCCATCCTTTCTTTTTAATTACTGTAAATATTTCTTTCTTAACCTTGGGTTTTAATTCTGCCATATATATGAATGAATTTTAGAAGCAATAATATCAAAGAAAGAATTTAAAGATAAAGGTTGGAATCGCCTGAAATAGACACGAAAATTTTGGTAAAGTAGTCATCTTAACATCATTGATTATACCGATCAATGATATCTACAATGGGGACCATTTAGTAAGCAATTTTTTAACATGATCAATTAAAGGTAAAAAAAAATAACTTTAAATAAGTCCTAATATTTCTTGGTAATTTTATGCCCTAAATAAGTAAAATTATAAGTCAACAGTCTGAATGGTGATTGCCTATGGATTGGGACTTATATATTAAATGGGAAAATCTCACTCTTTTTAAGATGTAATTTATAACCAGGAAAAGCAGTAATCTGAGCAAGCAATAAGACTTCAGGAATGGATTTCTCTGGGTTAGAGATAAAAAGTAACTGGTCATCTGCACATAATGATACCTTATGCGTACCATCTCCACGAATGATGCCAGATATGTTGGAATAGTCACAAAGAGCAATTGCCAAGGGTTCCAAGACAAGATCCAGTAGTAAAGGAATTAAAGGGCAGCCCTGTATAGTGCCTGGAAAAAGCCTGAAAAGGGGGATCACTGTTTATTGTTAAGTACAGAAGGCAAAGGGGTATGATATTCAATTTTATCTCAGATAAGAAAATTTGGCTAAAATTAAATTTCTCAGGCGTGTTAAATAAATATTCCCATTTAACTCTATCAAGCGCCTTCTCGGCATAAGAGCAATGAAGGTCGATATGTGTAAGTAGGGTGTCTCCAGATTTATATCTTTTTCTCGAACAATTCCAAATAATGCATTCAGGGGTTTTGACATCAATTTATTTTCAGAAGCACGGAAAAGGTTTGAAATTCCTCTATCCGGTGTTATTTCAAACTGGGACATGCCTGGCACATATGAATTAAAAGAGCCTCTCCATAATTGTATTTATCGCAATAAGGAAATATATCTGATTAGAAAGGCGAGAACTTGTCTTTGTACAGGTGAGCTCTGCAGACCACTTTGAATTGAATACGGGGGTGAACATCATGAAGAAGTATGAACCAGTTTAAAAATTGATTCCAAGTTCCTTCAGAAATTGAAATCTGCTGATCGTGTCCCCAAGCTTTTTTTATTTTATAGAAAGGAACCTGATTCATTCCTGATAACCTACCAAAAATCTTGGATATTGAACCATCATTAAAAGGCTTCAAGTAAAAATTACATCTAGTAAATTCTTATCAGGACTTCTGGGAAATGTATGTAATTGAGATCGGAGAAATTCTCTAATTTTCAAATATCAGTGAAGAGCTTTGAACTACTGCAATCATTCGGGTACTGATATTCTCTCAGAACTGAACATTGCAGGGTTTTGACCGAGCAGCAGGGAGACAACAGCAAGTTGTTCATAAGGTTGGAAGTGTTTAACTTGCAGGATCCTGCTTGTTATGGTGCAAATCTGGAGCCCATATCCGTCATGGATGTGGCGCACCTTCAGAGTAGCTCATGCGAGCAATTTCAGTGCATTTTGTGGATAATTGCAGCAGCAAAGCATCAGTTGCGCAAAGTAGGAATGTTCAGAGGGTTGGGTGGCTGACCAATCACGCTGACTGCTAAATGAAACTAATTCAAAGACTATTTCTGATTAACTGATTAACTGTCAAATTTTTTGTTATTTCCGAAGTGAAATTCTTCAAGACTTAACATTTTAAGCGTTTTTTTTCCTGAACCCACTCTCACCACTCGCTCTCATCTGTCCTTTACCTGCCTCACTGTATGGCATTAATACTCTTATTCTTGTTCACTATTGTTGAACAGCATATAATCCTTCGGACGCAACTGGCGTCCAGTCCCAATACAATGTCATATGAGCTCTTGAGGTTGGTGATCTGATCATAGTGAAGTGCACGTCCTTGTCGCTTCACGCAAATAATAAGGCATCTGTCGTCGAAACGTTAATTTGTTCAATTCTTCTTTCAGATTAACCAATTCGACATTATTTCCAGTATTGATTATTTCAAAGTTGAAATTAATGCCTCCAATTTCTATCAATATCCGGACTGGCATAAACCTTTTGCTGCAATCTAGCCCGTGGCTCCTGTGAGAGAAGCAGCATTATTTTACTCTGTGATCTTCTCCCGTTCTCTCTGTATGGTGGAAATTCCTCTCCCGCAAGCACACAAATAACAAGACATAGTTTAGATAAACTGGAATCCTGAGCATTTTCCAAATGTTATTTTGGAACTTTTATAGTTTATCAAAAGGAAGGAGATATTCGCTGAAATCTGACGACGATGCAAAGGCAGGAGACAGCGATTACCGGCTTCGATCAGAGTGCGATTTTACAATTGATGATCTTTCATGATGATGCACTCCACCGACGAATAGAAATATATAAACTTATATCGTGCAAATAATATTTTGAATCGGGGTGGCCTTGACAAATCCCTTCTGACGACGACTTAAAACTACCGAATCTATTCATGTTAATAGATTCAACATGAATGACCCGATTGTAATTGGGTGCCAATTATGCTCTAATCGTTTACGCATCTCCCCGTTTTCAAATTCATTAAAGTCAAATACAGTGACACTGTTTTGCAAGTGCGGGTGCTGCTGCCATTATTTGGTCAGAGGTCTGATGCGCATTCCCGTAATACACTGAAAGCAGACAGCTCTGACAAGCCATACACACACCAAGGCAGTCACAATTATCTTCCGAAACGAAAATCCAATATAATCTGTAGTAATACTTTCTCTCCCGATCCTTTCTGAAGTCTCTGACACACATCTGCAACGGTTTTCAGTGGGATTTCTGAATTCGAACATTGCGAATTTATCCAGATGAAAGGTGACACAGGAAAGAAGGGCAGCGCAGAGGACGGTGACTGTCAAGTTCTGTTCACGGAAGAAATGTTTCGGTGGACCGCCGAGGTGGAATGTTCTTCTTTGTTTTTCAATGGTGACTAAACTGTTACCGAATTTACTATGAGAAGCTCACAGAAAATCTCTTTGTTACACACGTATTGGGAGATCACACAGTGCGCTCGTCCCGGAAACATTGTACAATGTGGCGATTGCTGCTGTCCAATTTGAATGTAGTGCAATGTTCGAGATAATGACCTTCGGGCATCATTTTTCTCAGATTGCTCATTGCTCTACAAAAGCACTGCTTGAAAATTTTCGTCATAAAGTCTGCCTCGGTTCAGAGCACTATGCTCCTCACTGTTTACACATATTCATATTTCAGTCTACTGGCTAGAGATGAAATTGTGCATCCATGATACAATCAAGTATCAGAAAACTCGATGGACAAAATACCGATTTTGCACGGTGAAATGCATTATATTACTATTATGAAGCACATTCGAGATCTCGAAGGACAATGATTCTGAACACAGCCTTAGAGATAACTGATTTATTTATAAAGACAAACGCGGGGAAAATATATCGGGGGAAAATCACACACACGCGCACCGGTAATAGCGAGCGTGGAAAAATCGCAACAAGGATAAAATGAATACACGCCCGCAACACGAACTGGGTACAGACAATCAAGGAAAACCAATACGCTAACCGCCACCCCTTGATTCAGTGCACGCACGGCTCTGCGCTCTCTGGAATGCTAACCTAGAACGCCCCTAGCCCTGTTGAAGTGCACACCTTCCCAACGCTCTCTCCTTCGTGGTTGCACGGTTCCTCGGAGCAAACAAAGAGAGCGAACCAGGCACATGTGGCACTTTCCAGGGCTGGAGGGATCCAGCCCAAATCGTTGAAAAATGCTAATTGCCCGAGGCCATTTACAAAGGTGCTTAAAATGGTCAATGTTCAGGTGTGAACTGATGGGTGGGGTAGAGGCAAATCTTGATTGAGAGTGGTGTGTCTTCCGACCTGGTAGGAGCAGTGCTGTCATCTAACCAGGAAGCAGCAGTATTGTCACGTGGCAGCCACGACCCACCGCAATACAATTACCGACCCCAGTTTGCCCCATCCAATCTGAGAACTATACAAGAAGGCAAGGTAAGCTTTTAGAAAATGGACTTCAATGCATGGGAGATTAATTCAATTTATTCATCTTTCTGAGAATTATTTCACGAAATGAAATTGACTAACATTTATTTCCATGCATTTAGAGAAATGAAAGGGGATTTCATTCGAAATAAATTGTCGTCTGAAAGGGATAGACAGGGTAAAATGCAGAAGTCAGATTTTTCTATCAGCAGCTTCTGGAACCCAGCAGAACCGTCTCGGGATAAGGGAGGTGCACAATTATCCTCGTTATGGGAAGATATTATTTATGCAGATGGTCGCAAATCTTTGGACTTCTCATCCTCAAACTTGTTTGAAACGGTAATCAGCAGACAATCAGCATTCTGCAACAAGCTGCACACTAAAATTCACAGAAATTAGTTATTGATGCGGTGTAATTACCATGTAGCCTTAAATATTTGCATTAGCTCATTGTTAACTGGGTGGCGTTTTCCAAAGCGACAAAAGAATGGATGTTGGGCGGATGGTGACTGTAGTTCACAGCGGAGGAGTGTGTGAGACATTTGCAATTTTCGTTTCAGGAAGGGTAGACGGTATCTTTGCAAAGGGGTAATCCTGGTAGATTCTGAAAATGTGAGCGGAAATATAATGCTTGGCATATCAGATAACTCCGAAAGAGGGCAGTGCGGCGACAAAAGCTATCCATATTTATATATGTAAATGATAAATAATGAACCATTTATATCCGCGAATGACCTACACAGAAGACATGCCAATTCAGAAAATCTGTGTCACTTCATGTGAGGGGTTGGCAAATAATACTTGAAAATTATTGTTCCAAGTTGTCTCCCATGCCCTATTGTTCACGTGAATTAACAAAATACAGCTGAAAATGTTAATAACATGTTAATTTCATGGCTTGTACCAGAAGATTGGAAATAAGCAAACATGACATAGATACAAAACGACTGCAGATGTTGGAATCTGGAGCTAAGCAAAAACAAACGCCTGGAAGAATTCAATGGGTTGGAAGCATCTTTGGAGGGAAAGGAAGATCGATATTTCACATCGAAACCCTACATCAAACTGAGGTAACACATGGGATTGTGTCCGAGGGTTTAGTCTCCATATCATAATGAAAAGATATAGTGGCATTGGAGGTTCTCCAAACAGATTCGCCAAGCTAACTCCAGAAATGACGGGCTTTTCTGTCAAGAGAGGATAATTAATCTTGTTTTATGCTTTGGAGTACAGAAGACTGAGGATAAACTTACTCAAACACATAAGATCCCAAGCGGATTTGACAGGGTAGATGTTGAACTGTTTCCAGTAGTGGGAGAATCACGAACAAGGCAGCTAATTGTAAATTAAGGACTGGTCATGCAAAACAGCTGCGTAGGAAATATCTTCTCTCACAGCACAGTGAATCGCTGCTATTATGAGCCCCAGATGTTCGTGAAGGAAAGATCATTAGTTATATCGAAGAAGGATATGGATAAATCTTTGACAAATCTTGGAATTAACGGTTACGGACAGCTTGCACCGAAATGGATTTAACGCCAACATAAGTCTCTTAAGTCGACTTCTCGGTCACTTCTTGCAAACGATAGGACACATATATATTCCCATTACATGGAACAGAAGGCACAGATTGTTTGTGGCACTTTCTCAAATTGGTTATTATTAAGTCTACATCTCTGTCGCCTCTTGCAAACGATAAAACATCTGTCGTCTCAATGTTCCCATCAACTACAATTAGTTTAATTCTTTATCAGGGTTTACCATTTCGGTATAATTTCCACTCTTCATTATGTCCACTTTAGAAATTAATGCCTCCAATTGCTATAAATGTCTGGACTAGCATAAACCATTCGCTGCAATCTTTTCCGTTGCGTTTGTTACAGAAACTGCGCCATTTCACTCTGTGGTCTTCGCCTGTTCTCTCTGCATGATAGAAATTCCTCCCGTGCGCACACACAAATTCTAAGTCCCGATAACAGGATATTGCTTCGATAAACAAGAATCCTCAGCATTTTCCAAATATAACCTTTGGAAATTTTAA
>JAUZTB010052948.1:0-10209 GCA_034780895.1 Rhynchobatus australiae
CAAGCTTCCCTGGATCCCATGGCCCCTGACCTTCTGGAGAAGTCTACCATGAGGAACTTTATCAAACGCCTTACTAATATCCATATAGACCACATCTACCTCACTTCCCCCATCAATCTTCCTCATCACCTCCTCAAAGAACTGTATCAGGCTTGTGAGGCAAGATCTTCCCTTCACAAATCAAATCATCTATTGCACCCAAAGGGAGAACTATGCCCAGGTATAGTTCTAAGGAACCAGGGAAATGCTGAGCACTGGAAAAATTACGGGAACAAGAGGCTGCAACAGGGATCTGACTTCTGAGAAAAATTTGGTAAATCTAGGGCCTAAAAACTGTTCCACACCAGAAACAAAGTCTGTTAAATTGGCAGTGTGAAGGGTGCCAGTGTGCACTTCATGTGTGGGTCCCTCTACTGCAATATTCTACTACATATTTTATTTCTAGTACTGTGATATATTTTTAGATATTAAGAAACTCAAAAGATGCAAGATCAGTGTAGGAATTGATGTTGTGGTAAAAGATCAGCCACAATCATGCCAAATGGAGGAACTGGTGAGAGAGGCCCAATTGCCTCTCCTACAACTATTCTTTTTTTGCTTTTATCTACACACATGGCTTAGGGCCTTGCACTCTTTATGTACACAAAGGTTTTTCCTTTATCATCTTTGCCCATTTTAGGAATCAGATCACAGTTCACCAGTCCAGTAGGTGGTCAAACACTCATGGGATTGGGGGGGGGGGGGGAGGGTTGTACATTCAGCGTTAGGAGAAAATATGGGTCTTCAAGGTCCCTCTGTGACAGGAGGTAGGGAAGGGTCATGACTGGACTTAGAGTCTAAATTACACTTGTTGGAAGGTGGGTGTGTGTGTGCAAGGGCGGGCTCCCTGTACATGGATTCATGCTTCAGACTCTGCAACCTCAGACCCGTCAGGTTTGTTTACTTTGGGTTGTTCCTGAAACTGGTAAAAATAAATATAAAGCTGCAAGTACCACTCAAAAATCTCTATTGATGAAAATTTCAATAAAATTCCAGCGTGCAAGTCCCAAAAACATTGTGATTTCTGCTACACTTTCTGGGCCCAGGTTTTTCAGCTTGAATCAGGGAGAAGAATGGAAATGACTAATCCAACGCAGTGCTTTAAATAACTTTAGGACTTCCAAATGGAGGCTTTTCTTGGCCGGGTGATGTAGGAGGGTGTCCTGAAATTACTCAAGAATCTAAATGCTGCAGTGGAGGAAATATAGGCTTTTCTGTTCAGATGAAATAAGAACAAGTGAATGGTCTTCCATGTCATTAAGATTCTTACTCTTACGAGTAAGAGAAAATATGATTTCATATTTTAATGTTGGTCTTATGTAATGTGGAAGTATTTAATCAGCCATTTTCATTTGTCAAATATCTGATTACTACCATTTCCAATTGGAAAAAAAAACAATCAGTTCACTTTGCCTTTTAGTTTGCTTGCAAGTCAACCGACACTGCTACAATTGCATTTGCAACTGTGTGAACAATAAGTTCCAACGTAATTAGGGGACGAATAAAAGCACATAAGATTAGAAATGTAATTTTGTAAATGCTTGGAAGAAACTTTCTTTACAGATCCCTACCTCCCGACTCCAGATTTGAGGTTTGCTTCGGCCCAGGTCGAGGAGGATTGGCGATTCCAGCTGCCAATGGCAGACCCGGGATGGGGCGGAGGGAGGGGTGCATTGTGGGAATTGTAGTCGCTATTCCCCCTTCAACACCCCTGTCTCAAATGAATACTCAATTTTAAGAAGAAGAACGGAATTATAATGCACGTGACAGGGATTTTTTTAATAGGAAGGAGAATGAAGTTTTATTATTTCTTATGCAGTTTTGGTCACATAACATGCAAAAGGTAGCCCGGACCATTCTACATCAACAAGCTACGCAATATATTATTGAGGCTATTGATTCGTTTGAGAAAATTTGCTATGTCCCTGTTAAAGACGATGCTGTTATATTTAAGACGCGCTATCCTTACAGTGAATCATTTAGTTTGTTCATTCCCAAGAAGTGGACATCACCAGCAAAGACTAGTGCATTTGAACTATGGCATTCTTGGCCTTTCCAAGTAAGAACCAACCACATTGCTCTGAGTTTGGAGTAACATAAGGCCAGTACATAAAATTAGAAACTTTTGATATCGGAGTTTTAAGTCCCTGATTTATATAATTAATTGAATTACTAATTGACACTATGAATACATGCCTTCATTATTATTAATTGCTACACCGATAACACCATATGCCACCCTACCCCTCATCGTCAGAAGTTTCAATCCTGAGCTATGATTATCCACAAACAATCCAAGATGAGAACTACTAGGCTCCAATAAAACAAAAAGTTTCTTGCTTCCAACATATAAGTAACAAAACAGCAGATTAGAAAAGCCCATGTTTAATTCTCACCCTGTTAAGAATGGATGAAACTCGGCAGTGGTAGGTACAAGCACTGGGGGTGCAACAGCCAGTTTAAACTGCCCTGAGTTTAACCATTCAAAGTTCGCTCCCAACAACTAGACAGATATGTGCAACTAGGTAAGGACAACAATGGGATCCAAAATCATGCGGATGCTGAAAATGTGAAATAACAACAGATCATCATCTGTAAATCAGCAACTGATCAGCCAACGTTTGGGGCGTAACTTAAAAATATCAGTAGATGACTGCTCATAAGAAACACCTTTAATAAATCTGTGTTAATTTCAGCTTTGGACTCGACTATGACAGTCTCCTTGTGACCATAATCAGGCAGCTCGCGTTGTCGACTCATCCAAAATCCATGATAAATGCCACTGGAGAAGTTATTCGCATTGATAGTTGGTTGGAGCCTAAGAGGGAAATTCACTTTGCAGGGGGGCTTTCACTTTAGGTGTCAGCCTTGACAATAATATGTTAACTACAAGTCATTACAATTACATTCCTTGTAACCCGGAGATACACAAAGAGATCAAAGTATTCTCCCTCCCACTGCCCTGACATTATTACTGGTCTCCAATCTACAACAGGGGGGAATTTGTAGCGGATAATAATTTACAATCTGATTCCAACAACCTCAAGTTATTCAATTTTGTGACAAGGTGAATCTGGTCCACTGTTATTTATGATAACTCTGTTGTCAGCCTTGGTGAGATACTCCGCACTGTCGTTTCTGAGTCGGATGATTGTAGGTTCAGGCGCTGCCCTAACAAATAGGCTGGCATTCCAGCGCTGAACTGAGAAACTGCTGCACTGCCAGAGATGCTGTATTTTAGAAGATATGTTAAACTGGGCTTCTCTATCTTCTCAGATGAGCATAACAACCCCCATCCAGATTTTAATACGAACTGGATGCCTGGTGACTGGTGTCCAGGCTAGTATCTATCGTTCAACATCGGTAAAACAGATGGTATTATTCCCTTAGATTAGATGAGGCCATACTGTATGCAACTGGTTGCCCACGTTCCTGCATTTCCAGCAATGACTACATTTTATTAAATGAACTGCAGTGTCCATCAGAGGAGATCTTCCATTTTCCCACCACATCTGATCAGGGAAATACGAATGCAGGGCAGAGGTACGATACCGAAACAGTAAACGCTGGAAACTGCCCACAGTCCATTCACCCTTTGTGAGAAGAGGCAAGTTCACCAAAGGACCAATAAAAGGATCTGAATGGCAATGTGCCTGCCCATTTTGCAGATATGCTAATCGTTCCCAGTTTCTGGGGCCCTTCTTATACTGGATTGAGTTTCATTTGTTACGGTGGAAATTAAAGAAATCAGTCTGAAGGTCTAACTATGGGAGACCCAATTCCAGTGGAATTAAGCAACAGGTCTATTGCTGAATTGCTGTCGACTAACTTTAGTGAAAGATCGGTGATGCAGAAATACCTGGCAGATATGGACCGTGGCTGACGCGTTAGGTTGTTGTTATAAGTAATACTAATGGAACGAGAGGGGAGATTAGGAAAAAGAACTTCTGGCCTCTGGAATTAATGAAACACGTGGGATACGAGAAACCTCATTTTGAGCGAGTGTACCTGAGATTTTGCCATTTCTAATGTGTTGTTTGCGTTCCTCCCACTCTCACCACACATCAGCTATAAGTGTCGCCCGGGAGCCCGAGGCTGCCCAATCCATGTGCACTGGAAGCCCTTACATGGCCAGCTCCTGAAAATATGCTTGCAAAGTTTCTGCTAAGAATAGTTTTATTTTCAAACGGCTTATACGTGGTGCATGCAGAACGTTAAATCAGCAGACCGAAAAAAATATCTACTGGCCATTTGATACTTTTAGCAAATTACTGCAGATTTTAAAAAAAAACATATCAGTTTCCTTCCGTAATTACCTAAGCAGAATGTCCTTTGCTCGTGTACATTCTTCTGCTTACTTTGAAATAATAAATTTCCTCTGACATTTAACAATGCAAAGTGCGTTTAGCCGAATGTTTTTCCGAGTTGCGCATTTTAAAATAAAACGTGTGGTAAAAACCAGTTCTTACTCAAGCAGGAATAAAACGGTGGTTAATTTTACATTACAGTTGATTAAGTTTTGATTAAACTGCTCTACATGCTTTTAATGCTGCTTGTGACCTTGCATGGGATCAAGCTACATCGAGCAGCTCTATTGTGATCTCCAATCCTTCAATGGCGCAGTTACTCAGCCCTGACCAAATTTTCGTGAATGAAACCCGTCATCAGGCCAGTTATCAATCAAAGGCACGCCCAGTCTTCTGATTGGTTGATGGAAGTTATTTTTGCGCCGGTCGAGGCCCCATCTGCTCTTGACCAATTAGGATTCATAATATTTATTTTGCTATTGAGCAATTGGTTTACATGTTGCTTCAACAACGACGAATGGGGTGCTGGGCATGGTGACGGGCGTGGGATCTGCCCAATCAGTGAGCGGGCGAGGTGCGCGAGCCCGAGTTGCCTCTGGGGAAAAGAAATCGCGTTCACTTCAACTGAGCAAAAAAACCCATTCAACTTTTTTCTGAGCGGCGACTCGGGAGTCCAAATGCGTGGTGTTTTTATTTTTTTTAGATGGTGTATTTTTAAAAAATAATAATTTTTAAACACAATACAAGCCATTTCACAGGTAAGCAGAAAATAGATCTGTCTGCAATATTATTTCGAATAAAGTTTATTTTTTTTTAAATGCTTGGAAGAATAAAAAGGGGAATGAAAGTGTTGCATCTTAATGCTAAAGATAGATGCGAACGAGAGCTTGGCTAGAAATGCTCGCCATTTTTCTTGAATACGTCTGTGCGTTTGGGAAAAGCACAGTGGTCTCCGCCGTCTGTGAGGCCGATTCTTTGCGGACAAGCTTCTTCTCTGGAAGCTCGGGGCGACTGCTTTTTCAGAGGCCTTTAAACTCAATGCGAGTTGTTGTTTGCTGTGTAGGAGGCGGTGGGCGGTGGGGCTCAGCTGCGTGTGTGCTTTTTTTTGTGAATGGGGCGCTCGGATCCCGTTACGCTCATACCTGACGCCAGGCTGCCTGCCTGCCCCATTCATAATTTTTGCTCTGTCGTCTCTCTCTTAGGAGGAGCTGCGGAGAAAGGGAAACAAAACAACCAAAAAAAATCTCGTCTGTGCTCTGCGAGTCCATGTTAAAGGATTGTAGATCGACTTTTAATAGATCAGCTACAAAATGGACGGATTTTACGATCAGCAAGTTCCTTTTATGGGGCATAATATACCGGTGAGTAAACCATTTATTCTCACTTTTTTGAAAACTATTTTCAGAATTCATTCTTAAATATGAACAAAGTTGCATTGATTTGTGCATTAAATGGAGGATGGGTTTTAATGTAAATTTTGCGCATATGTTTTTTTGCTCGATTTCTATGTGAATTTATTTGGTTTTCGCAGAAAACTCGCGGGGAAGAACTTCGCGGGCGACAAATGAACGAGAGAAAGAGGAAATTAGTGGAGACTGACCTTGCCCATGATTCGGAAGGTAAATGGCTGTTTATGGATTAACTGCAATGGTAAAACCAATCGTACAGATTTGTTTATACTTCTGATTTGTTTCGCTTCCCCAGAACTTTTCCAAGATTTAAGCCAGTTGCAAGAAACATGGCTAGCAGAAGGTATGTATAAATCATTCCACTTCAGATCAGAGTAATTGCACATTTATACTTCATAGTTAAGAGATGTGCCCGAGTAAAATAGAACAGTGAAATGTTCCAAGCGAACATGATTGATTTCTTTCTATCTTTGCGCAGCCCAGGTTCCCGAAGATGATGAACAGTTTGTACCAGACTTCCAATCGGTTAATTGTAAGTAGTTTTTTTTGCGTGAAGTTGTTAATTTAAAGTAATGACTATTCCATGGGAAATAGTAACCTGGGGCAATCTTCTCTGCTGTCCAGAAAAGGCTGAGTTTCAAATGTATCCATCTGTGCAGAAGTTGTGAATTCGCTGAGATTTTACGGGAACGTTGATTATTAATTTAAACATTGAGGCAAAGTGTAATTCTATCTGCTGCCTCCGGCCGGGAAGAACTATCGGGCTGTATTAAAATTAACTTTGACATCAAATGCTGAATGATAATTTACATTTTTTTCCATCTTAACGATCACCGCTTATATTTGTATCCCTCCTGTGTTCGGGATTCTGTTGAGATGCAAATTAGTTGGAGAGGTGGCGCTAATCTTGGCTCATCGTTGGCTGCACATCTAGAAGCTTTTGGTGAAATGATATTGCTAGGGCATTGAAGGTCTCCAAAGATATTCAATTTCCAGTCCTATTATTTTTCTTTCATTTAAACCTCGTTAATAGTAATACGCAGTGGCTCCTTAGAAGTGCTTATGTTTGGATAATATTACAAAGGTGCATTTTGTAAGTGTTCATCACGTGGGGCAGGAGATCACTGGAGTGGAGTATGTTTGGAGTGACTGTTCCTAGGTGGGAGGGAACTAATTAATTGTAGGCTTTCAAGGTCAGCGGGCATCTAAGTTTCCCATCACAGATAAAGTGTAGGGAGTAGATTGGTGCAGTTATCCGAAGTGAATCTTTGCTGTTCTACCTGACTCTCAAATATCAACATTTGCATTCTGGCAAGAAGGAAAATATCTCGCTGTATCTAACAAAGATAGGCTTTTTCATCAGAGAGCACGACTTGTTTTTTTTTAAATTGATGCGATTTCTAAATTCAGCACTTTTTTCTTTGTCTGTACACCGATAAATTGCAGATCATCCACTTTAGTGAGTTTTACCTTAATGGTTGTAGCTTGTCAGGACTGTCAAAAGTGATGGGATCCTCTGCCTACATTCTACAAGCTACTTCCTTGACGAAGATTATATAAATAGACTTGAATGGAAAATAAGGATGGGATTTGTTGTTTTCCTTTTAGTCCATTTATTCTTGGCTGCTCCGGCCACATGGGAAATTGTAGACTCCAATAAAGGTCATGTGACTGATTTGATATTGGATGGGGGAGGAGGAATTGGCACCAAGCCAGCAGTCCTGGATTATATCCATTCTGATTTATGGTTCCTGTGACTGTTTGGCACTTAACTCGTGGTCAGACTTTTGACATGAACCAACCATGAATGGCAATTTATTCCACCCGAGTGTTGCTAGCACCGTAAAGACCTTAACCAGTTCCCTTACAAGACAACAGATTTTGGCTCTATGGTTATATAATGATCTGACTGATCAAAAACAGTAAAACTGAAACTTGGTCATCTGTTACCAGCTTTAGATGGCATTAGTCATTGTGATTGCCTCTGCTGATGGAAAGCTTCCAATACTTTTTCCCCTCTTATTTCCTTTATTGTGGTGAAGTTTACTAGGACAGAGCACTGGGCAATAAATGAAAGATTTGCACTTTTGTTGCACTTTTCACAATCCCAAAGCATTTTATACCCAGTGAGGTACTTTGTGCTGTATACTACTGCTTTCTGCAAGTAGTATTGAGCTTTATTTCTACCATCTTTACCCCTTTAGTCAATTCTGATCACTTCAAAAGTTGAGCAAGAACAATTGTTCACCATCTGTACCATGGCATTTCTTCACTTTGCTTTGTTTTGTTCTATTTAGCAACACTTCTAAGTTAAATATTTAATCAATTGGATTTTGCTTTGCTTTATTTCAAACCCAAATATTAAATATGAAGACTTAAGTACACAGCATGGGCTTTTAAGAATGAGGGATTGATCGGAGGGGTTACTAAAAGAAAATGTGCTTCACATGGGAGCCTTCATCATAAAATATTGCTACCACTTGGAGACCTAGCAAGCTGACTTGTGTGAACATGTTCTTCATGGAGATCTTGGCTCCAACACACCAGTGTGTAGATTGAACCCTTTTGGAATTTCTAGTCTGTGCTGCACCTGCCCTACCACTTGGTCAACTCCTATTAACCAACTGCATAGTCACCTTTCAGTACATTTATGTTGGTGGATTGCAGAATAATGGGTGGGTGGAGAATTGCTGTTAGCAGAGTGACAGGGGAGGGGGTTGTAGAGAGCTAAGGGAGGAGGAGGTGACCCTTGAGGGATAGTCAGGATGGGAGTGGAGAGAATGAAGAGCTGGTCCATGTAATTAGTTCATTCTACAGTGCGTCTTTGCTGAAGACACGTTGAAAAATTGACGTGACTTGTGTGAAATCTAGAAATTACGTAGAGTGTAACAGTTTTCCTGTCGACTTGTAGTGACTTTCACGGCCTTGACAAATGCTGTATCATTTTCTCCCACCCCACAGCCAAAGTTGCCTGCTGGCTTCTATTTCTCACTGAAAACTGGCTAAACACCAAATAATACCACCCCAGACAATGTCACTTAGTATAATGTCCAACAGTAGATAGTATTTAAATAAAATAGATTTCTTCTGATGTCGAAGCAAATTTAACCCAGGTAACAATGATGTCTGAATTGAAAAGGCAATGACCTCTTGCTAAATGGAGTCTCAGTTTTGTGTAGAATTCTCTTTTCTGAATAAGACATTTTTTTTTTCCTCCCTCACTCTCAAATATCAGTCCCACTGGTTTCTGTTAGAAGTCAGATGAGCATCAACTTAAACCAGAGCTAGTAACATGGGTTGCCCGATCCTCATTCAACACATGACTTGGCACTTTAATTATGTTTAATGAAATGTACAAAGCCGACCTTGATTGCTGATTGTGATAGGAAGAGAAGCTAATAAAATCTGCATTGTAAACGGGTATTTTTCTGATCGGACTAGGTGATCAACAACCTGGAATTTGCCGCTTAATGGTTAAGGGTGAAAGTCATCAAAATTCTTGTAAGGAAAACTATTACAATTTTTAAATTATATAAAGTTGTGCTTTTTGAAGAGGTTTTCTAGAAAGCATTATATTGTAAGAACATAGAATAAGGTTATAGGCTGAATTCTGCCTTGCACCATCATTTGTTGCTAAATTGTCTTTGTGACTACTGAGATTTCAGTGAAGTTATTGGCTTCATGTTGTGTCTTAAGTCAGCTTTCCAAAATTGTTCTCTGTTGTGGTGGTGATGTGGCAAGTCAGACTGCTCTTTGCCTTAAAGTTCTCTGATTTCCCTCAGGAACTATGAGATGCACTTGGAACATATGTGGCTTCAATGGTTCTTTGGCACTCTGCAGCAAATTCAAATACAATGTAATTGGACCTGCTTTATTTAGTGCAGCATTTTATGGTGGAGGTACTGCCATCTCTGTTATAAATGGCAGGAGATGCCACATTGCTTCAGCATTGATAGCCATAATGTTTTTTGTTGTTCACAAAAACTCATCTGTCATTCTGCATCCCTGTCACTATCCCCAGCGTCTGAGATTTATGCTGGGAAATGGACCTCTGGTGCAAAGTACCTGGGAGAGTCAGTGCACATCAGGTGTGCCTCTTTGTTCTTGCTTTCAACTGTGCAGTTATGAATTACACTAAATCAGTGACAAGGAAGTGCTCGTGTGGCAGTGAGACAGTTAGTTGGTGCAGCTTTTGCTTATATGAGTGGACAATTTTGTTCAACTCATTGCAACTCTTGAGATCCTAATGTGCTATAAGAAGTAGATAAAAGAAGACCAACTTAATTCACACAATCGTCACTCTGTTGAATTTTTGTACTGGCCTCTCCTCTACTGATCTATAATAGAGGTGAAGAGTAAAGGTTATTGACCTTGAATTTTGCCAGCATTTAAGATGAAGGAGAAAAATTCCACCCCGTCTGCAGCCTTCAGACAAATTTTCTTTGCGTGTTGTG
>JAUZTB010054762.1:0-16633 GCA_034780895.1 Rhynchobatus australiae
AGTATATTGAATATGCGATGAAGATATATTTCCGTGGGTTGTGCCTTTAAAATACCGATTAAATTATTCTATTTTCTCATCAGGTAAACATAAACATGCAATCCAGAATATGATTTTTCCGAGTTGCGCCACGGATCAGCAAAAATATTTCATATTATACCAGAAGAGATGGTTCATTTTGCTTATTTCTCGGCTGCCTGAATATGCTGATGGTGCATTCGGTCACAGTACAATCATCACTTTATTCATGTCTTCATCCTATTCGCTTTTGCCTAATTCATTTGCCCGAGCTCATAAACAAATTGCATTGAAAACAATTCTATTTTGTGCCAAATGAAGAAGATCAAATTAAAGTTTATTTCAGAGTATTGTTCTGTTTATTTTGTTACTGCAAAGCTGAAAGCAGGGTAACAAGGAGTAGCAATTGTCCACCTTGCCCTTCGAAACTTCTTGCTATTGTATGCTATCGTGACGGATCAAGAATCCAATACGACATTTGCACTCTCTCCAAATTCCGTGATCTTTTTGACTTCTATAAATTTTCTCTCTATATAACTCCGATTTGAATATAATACACGATCTGGCTTCACAGTATTTTGTGTTAGTGAATTCCTCAACAGCACCACGCTCTGCTTGCCGAAACCTCACTTCAGCTTCGTGTTAATGTTGGTCCTGTACTTGAGGCTATGAGCACCAGCGCGTCCTCCCATCACCACCCCCTCAACACAGCCAACCAAGAAGTAGGAGACACATTCTTCTCACGTTCAGTCTCTTTATACCTTTCTGATTTATGCCAGACAATCTTCTGAACTGAATACAATGCATATCGTGTCGATCTACTCTCTAATGACAGCTCTATGAGATCAGCAATAAATCTGCAGACCCTCGCTGCACTCTCTCCATTACAAGTGTATTTTCTCTTGACTAAAACTGCACACTATATTTCAGGCGTGGTCTCTTCATGTTCCTATGCAATGTTAACAAAACATCCTTACTCCTTTACTCAAATCTTCTCTGCTTACCACTTGCTAACATTCCTACCTAACTGGTGCACCTGTATGTTTCCTTTCAGTGACAGGGATAGAGAAGTACTAACTCTTTGAACGTCAAATCTTTTTCAACCAACTCAATTGCAAAAAAACTGCTCCATATGAAATTTACCATTCTTTCAAGTTGTCTCCCTCTCATTTAGTTTCTCAGTCACCATGAAGACTCCTCGCATCCTCTTCCCAATTTAGAGTCACACCCAATTCGATGCATCAGTCTAATTTTACATTTTATTTTATCCAATTCATTGATATACATCATGGATACTTAAACCCCAGGACTGATCTTCGGGGAATACGATGAATAAGTAGTCTCTACTGTCCTTCAGCTGTTGCCATTCTTTAATCTGAAGTAATTTATCTGTAATTCTGAAATTATCCATAACATATAATGCAGATCATGATAAGCAATGCATTTCCTATTTCCACTCCACTTTTATTTACTCTGATACCAATGGTACTAGGCCCTCTGGATGTAATAGCCTTCAGTGCCAGATTTATCTGATCTTCTGCAACCTGTGAATAAGGTATCTCATTGCTCCGCATCCTGTCCCGTAATTCAATTCTTACTGCCATCCGATGTAAAGTAACACAGTGACACAGGTCAATTTTAGCGCATTTATTAGCAGCGGGAGAATTCTTTTTTTTACGAAAGAAACTTTATTCATAAAAAAAAGAAGCTATATACAATAATAAAACCGTTCAAACCTTTGCATCTGGGTGCAGTTCCATTCTCAGTGTTACTTCCCATAAGAAACACAGCACCGATGTTACTCGTGTGACTCCCTGGGGGATACCCCAATCCCGTTTTAAAATATTTGAGGGGCTTCCTTTCCAGACCCCACTCCTCCCTCTCCTGTGGCAGAAGAACACTAAACTGTCGTCCTTCCCCACCGAGCCCTTGTGTTGGCTGCGCTCAGCTTCAGGGCGTCCCTCAGCACTTAATCCTGCAGCCTGGAATGTGCTAGTTGGCAGCATTCCCCTGCGGACATCTCACAGTGTTGGGAGACCAACAATTTCCGGGCAGACCAAAGGGTGTCTTTCACTGAATTGATGACCTTCCAGCAGCAGTTGATATCCATCTCTGTGTGCGTCCCCGGGAACAGCCCGTAGATCAGATAACCTTCTGTTATGCAGCTGCTGGGGATGAACCGGGGCAAGGACCTCTGCATCTTTCATCACACCCTCTTCATGAACGCACACTCCACAAAGGGGCGGGCGACCGTTTCATCCCCAGTGCAGTCCTCGCAGGGGCAGTGTGCGCTGGGGGTGATGCCCAAACCATGCAGCAGGGATCTGACTGGGAGGGCCTCTCTGACTGCCAGCCAAGTCAGGTCTTGGTGTTTGTTGGTGAGTTCTGGTGATGAGGCATTCTGCCAGATGGTTTGGACAGTCTGCTCAGAGAATCACTGCACCGTGTCCATCGATACCTTCTCCTGCAGTGTCTGCAGGATGTTCCGCGCTGACCACTGGCTGATGGACTTGTGGTCAAAGGGAGAATTCTCCTCAAACTCTCATGTACAGTCTCTATCAGAGCTCTCCAAAATCCAAAAAAGCAGACAGAAATGTATCCAGAGATTGTCACGCACACTGAATGAACTTGGCTCCAGGATTCTTAGTTGAGCAGGAAACGGACAAAGGGCTGCTGCAGATGGACAAAGAGCAGCTTTGCACCTCAGGTTCATCTGGATGTTTTGTGGTGGGGAGAGACAAAGGCAGGTATCATCTTCATTGTTTGAGGCAGGTTCGCATTTCCCCTTAAGATTGACTATTATTCCAAGAGGTATGCATAATGAGAATCCAATTAAGTTCCAGACACAGCAATTACCATCCAGCAGCCAGCCAATGAAAACAGTGGTGTGTTTGCTACAGACTGAAAGACACTTTTTAAATCAGTGTTTCAAGTAGCCATGTTTCTTATTTGTCTTAAGATATGAATGCAGTTATTGTTTATTAATCCTATACTTCCTCACGCAGGTTTGGTGAAACTGCGGGTATTTTCATGTTCGCAATGACGGACGATACGTTATTTTTAGTTTTACTTCTACTGCACGTGAATGTTAAACTTCTTCTGTCTGTCCAGCAATACATTAAGGTGTCACTGTGCTAATTTCTTTCCGTTGATTCTCTCCAGCATATTCTTGATCTCTCAAATATTTCTGGAAAAGTTCTTCCAACACTTTATGCGAATTCAGAATAATTGTATTTGGCTAAATGTTCTGCAGTGCTCATGTTACTTATTTTGAATGATTCAATTTCTGACGCAGCATTTTCCATTTCTGTTTTATCAATCTCGCGTAAATCTGGCCTGCTGACCTCGTCTCATCAATATTACACAGAGAATGGCATCATCTGCCATTTCGATTCGTCCTATTAGAGACAGTCCTTTTGATCTACACCTCCTTCTTCAGCCTTACTTCCCACTGAAAACCTACTTGCATCTTATTCTTTCTGATTTCTGATGAAGGGTCATAGACTCGGGGCTTTGACTGTTCCCTTTTCCACAAATACTGCCTGACTTCCGAATTTTCCATGTGACGCGATCAGTTTTTTTTCTGGCTATTGTGCCCTTTATGCTGTGCAGAACAACCGGATCTTTCGGTATCACCTCATGGTCTCTTTTCATCTGCGAAGTTGAGTACAGTCTCTCTGGGGCTTTACTGTCGAAATATGAAGGGAAAATTCAGTCGTTCCTTGTAACCTTTGGCATACTCTAACTTCATATGAAACATCCTGATCTCACATTATCTTTTCACGGTTTCTCAGCTTCATTTATATGGATAGACTGTTTTGGATATATCACTTACTGGCCATCATGTCCCACAGCCGCAAAGTATTATTCTTCACCCATTCAATTTTCACGATACTTTTTACCTTCATTCTGATCCATCCATGTCAACTTGATTTCCGTGATTCTGAAAGTATTACAATATTGCAACTTGTGCATGGTACAGAGATTCTTTAAGCCATAGTTAATCTGAATCCTAAAATGAATCTATTTATCAGGAACTACACAATGAGATAATCTTATTCAACAGGATCATAAGCTGCCGATTTTACCATACCCAATCATTCTTCTTCTCAATCTGCTGCTATAAATGTCATTAGCGTAGCCCTGACCAAGCCATATGTGGTTCGCCTCATACAATGTACGTAAAGGCCGGCAGACAACTGTCTATTGCTGATCCCCCTCCAGGACATCCTGTTGAAGGCGTCACATTTGGTGTTACCGAAAACTTGAGATATATATATTAAAAACTCTTGGAGGAACACAGGGAATCTTGGGGGTGGGGGTAGAATTTTATCCAAATTTGCTCGAGATCTTGCAAGGGGAAAAGAGTGCAGAGGGAAAGTAGCCGGTTTTGAGAGAAGCCAGAGGGATGAGAGAGAGCCGATATGTGATCGATGGACCAAGAGGGGTGAGGAGTGATACGAAGAAGAAAGCAGATGACGGATGGGGGTGAGGAGGAGTTGGGCGACAGAGGCAGGTGGGTGTTATATAGAAGCAGACACGGAAAAATCAAGGCTGACAGAGCCATGCAGAGGAGGGGAAGATGAAAGTGACTAGACAGCGCGAAGTGCGTTAAGCGGGGACACAAAGTTTAGAAATACTGGAATCTGATAAGTAAGAAACAAGGAAGGTTATAAGAAAAACTTAATGGAGAGTTGAAGGGCAGACAGAACACGACGGTGGAGAGTATCATGTGGGTGAAGAGAGTGGGTCGCAGTTTGATGCAAGTAGGAGAGAGAAGGAAAGACAATTGGTGAAGAGGGGCTGGATTGCGGTATGAGGAAGGGAAAAATCGGACGACCAAGGTTGGATCTGAATCAGAGAGAGAGAGTGGGGGTCGGGGTGGGGGTGTGTGTGGACAGAAGGTATAAGAGCAAACTGAAGATTGGAAATTCAACGTTGATGTCTTTGGGTTGGAGACGAACCAGGCAGAATATGAGGCGTTATGCTTCTCGTTTATGTTGTGTGCCTGACGCTGACAGCAGAGAAGGCAACAGACGAACAGGTCGGTGTGGGAGTGGGAAGGAGAGTTAAAATGGCATGCAACCGGTTGTTCCGAACAGCCATTGTGGATAGAGTGCAGGAGCTCTGACAACACCTCTCCTAATTTGTGCTTGTTCTTGCCGATGCCGAAGAGGTCATATCGGGAGCACAGAATGCAGCAGAGGAAATTCGAGGAGGTACACGCGAATCTTTGCCTCACCAAAACCGGCTGTCTACGTCCCTGGGTGGTCAGCTGGAGTGGAGGTGAAGGGATGTGTTGCAAAATGCCAAATGTCAAAAAGGGGTGGTGGAGAGCAAAGAGTTGACCGGGGAATCAGAGAGAGAGAGAGAGAGAAAGAGAGAGAGAGAGAGAGGTCCCTGAGGAAAGTGAAATAGATGGGGAGGAGGAAATTTGCTCGTGGTCGTGTCCTGCAACTGTTGGTAGAGATGAGAATAAATGAGGTGATGGATGCTAAGTTTGTTGGGTGAAAGGTGAGGAACAGTAGGTCTCAATCTCAGTTATATTTGGTGCATGAGAGTAGAAATCCGCCACGAATGAAACGCGACAGGTTCTCTGTCAACCAGAGCAGAAGAAAAGACATGTTTCCTGATGAAGGAGTGCATTGAGACAATTCATCCTCCTGTGTATCCATAAGATATAGACGCAACGACAGACCCTTCATGCCTTGTAACCGGTCCGCCATTCAGTGAGATCATGGTGAATATTTTATCTCAATGGTTCTTTCCTGCGCTAACGCGACGATGATTCACATTGGTTTTATAAGGAATCTATCAGCTCTCTCCTGGACATACCGAGAAGCTGAACCTCACCATAACTCTTCAGCATAGCGTAGAATTCCTCCGTTTAGCCACACTCTGAGTGAGGACATCTCTTCCCATATCTGTAGTGATTGATCGGAACGTTATTTTGAAATGGGATTTTTTCTCCTGCCATGCAAGAAAGGGAAATTCCATCTCTGCTTCTGCTCTCACAGCGCCCCATGCCCTTTCTTATGAATCACGCAGCATCCCACACAGAGAACACACTAATACCTAACTTTCTCTCATTGACTAATGTGGACATGTGCATCTAATCACTTCGGAGAAATCATTGATCTAGCTTTTAGAAAGTGTGCGATTTGATGGAACATCAGCTCATGCAAACATCATATTCATTGCCTCCTATCGGAAATTGATTTCCGTATTTTTAATCTCGATTTACCAACAGTGCCCAAAGAGTGCCCTCCTTCCAATTATTCATAGAATACTAGAACATTTTGCAGACGTAATTTGGGCCGTGACCAATAAAGAGCCGAGGATTCAAATGGTATCTTCCAGCAAAATGTTCATGTCAGTGTGGGCGACGACTCTTCAACAACATGCTGAAATGATATTGCATGTCACGAAAGTTCCGACTCTCTTGCTTTCAGATCAGGAGCTCCAGATGCCATCCACTATTTGACTGAATCTGCACATCTGGAACGAGATCAAAGAGATCTGCACATCTGGAACCCAGCCCCGTCATTTAAATGTTTCACGCCAGTAATTTATGAAAGTGTGAAATTTTTGTGAACCCTTTAAAATCCGTTCAATTTCTACTTTCCACAGTGCTGACACCAAGGTACAAATGCATTCACACTCTGATCGACTGACCTACATTCACAGTTTGAGCAGCAGAATGAAACAGTCTTTGTGATACATACTGCAGATTGGCGGGCAGCAACCTGCGTCCATGGACGAGCACTCCTGGAAAACGAAATCTCATTTCAATCATTTGCGAGAATCAATTTTGAGATCAAGAGTAGCTGATCCAATTGACCAATTTGGCATCCACGACGGACTGGTATGATAGAGGCTGGGTCCAGCATTTTCACCAATATTACTCAAACCATTCGAATGTAAACTCTCGCTTTGAAAACATTCCTGGACACTTTCGACTTACATCACCTGATGTATTCCTGCAGCATTCATGTGAACACGGGAGTGCCCCCCGCCAAGTTGGAAGACGAGTTTCTGCAGCTACTGATCTTTGGGACTTGTTCAGATCCCGTAGCCTTTCATGTACTACCGACCCAGTGTCACTTCCTATTTCTGTGGCACATATCGGACAAGGAGACATAGTTTTCCGAAAATAAATGGCTTCAGATATCACTCCGAGACATTGTCAGGCTGGAATCAGTCATTTCAGTCATGTGATCAGGGGAACAGGAAAATGTGTCAAATTAATTGAGAAGAATCCTTCAGCGGTGCTCCTTATTCTCTCTTGCCCGCAGGAAATAGACCGGACGTACCTGCCGTCCCAAGTCTGCGAGAGGCGACCAGGTCGTTAAAAATACCACAAGAGCACATTAATCAAGATGAGATCCTGGAAGATGATAAAGGCGTAGTGAGGATTTATATGCCGCACGTCACGTGAACATCATTCGCGGTTATAGAAACATAGAAAAACCTGCAGCACAATTCAGACCCTTCGGCCCACAAAGCTGTGCCGAACATGCCCCCCCTTAGAAATTATGAAACCTACCCATAGCCCTCTATTTTTCTAAGCTCCATGTACCAATCTAAAAGTCTCTTAAATTACCCTAACTTGTCCGCCTGCACCACCTTTCCCCTCAGCCTATTCCACGCACTAACCGCTCTCTGAGGGAAAAACATACCCCGATATCTCTTCTATACCTACTCCCCAGCACCTTAAAACTTATGGTGGAAAAAGAAACACAATATTCCATGTTCATGGGGACGTTGCGTTTATTTTACCTCAAAAATGTATTCAGTCCCATTCTCTGATGTGCTTCGGGTGGGCGGGCTGAAAGACGACTTTTGCCAATGACTGCAGACTGGCTGCTGGAAGCCGCCACCTTTCGCTGCTGGTCTGGTCAGTTTTCTTTCATGGCCCCTAAGAAGCTCTGCCCTGGATGGGTCAGCTTCAGACTCCCGTCCCCGGTAGTTGAAGTGGGTCTGGCGTTGTTGAGTGTGGAACTGAGTGCACGGTGCCCAGAAAGATGTTGTTAGAGGTGATTTGTGCGTGCCTGAAGGGGACATCAATGTTTTGAAATAAGCAATCCTCAAACGACAGGATGGAGAAAGATGAAATGACATCGTTGCAGCCACACTGCAAGATCTTCATTTACATCTTCCGGAAAGGAGCCGAGGCAGTTGACAGATCCCAACTCAAGGTAAATAATCCCCAATATATTTATTCGTCTGCTGGACATCTGCTCTCTGCAGTTTCAGGTGAGACTCGGCTCATGATAGAGAGGGATGTGAGAGGTGAGGCGAGTCTCTGCTTCAGTAGAAGAGAGGAGTTCCCACGAGTGATACTCCGTGTCGAAGGATTTGATGTACCACGAGTTAGGGATTGTGGGGTCGAAAGAATGAACAAACTGAACATTCTGACTTCTTGCTGCTGGTCCCATGTCACACTGAAGGTATGGAATAAACTCAGACAGAGATGGGCGAGCAGTGGACAGGAAAATTGATATTTTTATTGTTGTAAAATCTCCGATATTTCAAGTGAATAAGGTGAGAATTTAGTCCTGGTGTTTGATCAGTGCGGTGGAATTGGAATAGAAGAATGACATACACGGCACTTAACATGAGGAAGAACATCGACGGTGGAGTATTGAGAATGGTGAAACGTGGAATGTGACTGACAAGAAGATTCTGCAACCAGATTTAGTGAGAGTGTGTACGAGTGTTTGATTATGAATAATTAATTTTAACTTCGGATAGTTTCTGGACCATGTTCTCTTTCTTTAGTTTCTGTTTCAATCATTTTGTTACATTTCAATTTAATAAACATAATAATAGTAATTATACAAATGATACAAAGAGATCAGGATTGCAAAAACATCATTTAACGTAAACAGACACAGAGTAAACTATGTAAACTGAACCTCCCAAAGAAAATTGAAGATGAAAAAGATTTACAAAGAAATTTGATAATATGAAAAAATAGAAAAAAGAACAACAAAAAAAAACTAACCAACAACTGAACAAAAGCTGGTCTGTCGTATTTCATCGGGTAAAAACATTATTATGTCATTAACTCCGCTCCTCTATATTCCAATCGAAAGCTATTGAAAATGATTCAGGAAAGGTCAACTTGCATCACATGAAACGCTGGATAAATCGGCTCCAAGTTTCTTCAAATTTAACTGAAGGATCAATAGTTCCACTCCTATATTTTTCTAAGTTTAAACATGTTATAGTTTGATAAAACCATTTTAATGTGGCAGGAGGTTCAAGATCTTTCCATTTAAGTAGAATGGATCTCCTGGCGATTGATGTAACAAATACAATCATACGACAAGCTGAGGCAGAAAAGCAGCCAGAATCCATCATCGGTAACCCAAAAAATTGCAGTTAAGGATGAGCTTGTAAATCAATACTCAATACCACTGAAATAATATCAAAAATGTCTTTCCAATTATTTTTCCAAAAGAGGTCTGTATCAGAACATATGTGCCAGGCAAGCCACCTCAGAATTACATCTGTCACAGATAGGATTTATATGGTTACAAAATGAGCCAACTTATCCTTAGACACACGGGTCCTATGAAACACCTTAAACTGTATCAAAGAGTGTTTAGCTGTGGGAAAAATGTGAAAAAAAAACAATTGAGAATGTTCTGGAATTTCTGCAAGAGGGAAGCGAGAGGGTTAACTGATGTTCTGCCGATAACTAAGGGATCTCCATCTATGGTGATGTTTTGTGTCTTGTCTGCCATGCAGGATGGGGTAATCTAATTATACTTTGTTCCTTAAGAGTGCTGGACTAAGACTGAAACCATGGTTGCTCACTTTTGCCATTTATTTCTGCTATTCACTTCTGCTATTTGTGCTTGGATGCTTGTAGTCACGAACTCTTGTAATGTAAACAAAGGTTGTAATCTCTTGGTCGGGAGAGCTGCAGAGCTCTGCTTTTAGGAGTCTGAGCTCTCAATGATATCATATTACAATAAAGATTTCTGAAGCAGATGCCTGCCGAGTCCGTGTGATATTTTCCACAACACAAGCACACATTGAAGAGGTGTTGACTAAATGGAGAATTTTCTTCCATGTCTCCATAGGTAAAAGTATCTGAAGTTCTCTTTCCCATTCATTCTTAATTTTATCAGATATCACGAGATGTATTTTCATCATAAAATCAAAATTATTGCTATCAAGCCCTTATGGTAAGGGTTAAAACCTAATTTTTTAAATGTAATTTCAATTTGATATGGTATTGGAAAAGTAGGCAGAATAACATTTAAAAAGTTTATAATCTGTAAATATCTAAAAAAAGTGATCTCGGCAAACTATTTATTGGACAACAGTTCAAAAGGCAAGAAACAGTTATCAACAGATAGATCATGAAAACATGTTACTCCCTTCATTTTCCATAGAAAGAAAAGCTAGTTCAATTCTAGATGGTTCAAAGAAAAAAATGGATAATATGTGACTTGAATTTATTCAATCCAACAAAATTACGAAATTGAAACCATATTCATATTTTGTGCTTAGTTATTGAATTAATCATTTATTTATTCAATTTAGTAAGTGCAAAGGGGAACAAGGCCCCTAAAATAGAAGCCAAGGTAAACCCTTGCACTGACTCACACTCGAGATTCACAGATCGTGGACATTGAATTACATCTAAATCGTGTGTCACAAAGATTAAATATCGAATATTAATTGTCCAGTAGTAAAATCTAAAGTTAGGCAAAGCCATATCGCCATCCTTTTTTAATTTCTGTAAGTATTTCTTACTTAACCGTGTTCTTTTATTCTGCCATATATATGAAAGAATGGTAGAATCAATTATATTAAAAAAATGATTTACAGATAAAGGTTGGAACCTCCTGAAATAGGTACAGAAATTTAGGTAAAATAGTCCTCTTAACAGCATTGATTGGACCAGTCAGTGATAGGGACAATGGGGACTGTTTACTAAGCAATTGTTTAACATGATCAATTAAGGGTAAAAATTTGACCTTAAATCCTTATACATCTTGTAATTTTAACACTCAAATAAGTAAAGTAATCAGCCACTAATCTGAATAGTGATTGCCTATAGACTGGGACTTGCATGATTAATGAGAAAAGCTCATTCTTACTAAGATTTAGTTTATAGCCAGAAAAACCACTAAACTGAGCAGGCAGTGATAATATTGCTGGGATGGATTTCTCAGGGTTAGAGATATAAAGTAACATGTCTTCTGCATATAATGATACATTATGCATCCCATCTCCATGAATAATGCCAGATATGTTGGAAGAGTCACGAAGAACAATTACCAAGGTTTCCAAGGCAATATCAAATAATAAAGGACTTAAGGGGCAACCTGGTCTAGTACCTCAAAAAAGCCAGAAAAGGAGGATCTTTAATTATTGGTAAGTACAGAAGCCAAAGATGTATGACATATCAATTGAATCATGAATATAAAATTTTGGCTGAAATTAAATTTCCCAAGTGTGTTAAATAAATATTTCCATTCTGTTATGGTTCCGAGTACTGGCCCTTGATTCACTTCCATTGATGGTGCCTTGTTATACAGCACATGGATTCCATGCACGACTAATTGCATAACGACACACTCATGAGCCCCATCAGGGGCTGAGCCTAAGAACCCTGGGTTCTTTAGTACTGGCTGCTCGAGTGTTGCTCAACCTTTGGGTATGCATTGTCTCCTGGCTACTTAAACTCGTCAACTCTAGAACTGTCTCAGTTCCACTGTTCCTCTTAGGATATCCAGTTTTCATGTTGGAACTCCTCCTGAGATCCCTGAGGCAAGATTCCTTCTGGTTGCTGCCTGTGTTTGGTTCTGAGGAAGCATCTTGACTCTAGTCTCGTACCAGTGTGCCGCATTTGGGTTCTCTGCGAGCTTGCTCTTCCTTCAACATTGTGACACACTCAAATCTATCAAATGACTTCTCGGCATCAAGCAAAATAGCATATTCTGGACTTTAAGGTAAAGGAGTATGTGCAATATTCATTAACCTCCTAATATTTAAATACAAATACCAAATTTGAAAAAAAATCTGTTTGGTCATCTGAAATAATCTGTGGAAGTACATTTTCCAATCTGGTAGCCAATATTTTGGGAGAAAAAAATGGAGCCCACATTCAATAGAGAAATAGGTCTGTGTGATGCATATTCAGTGGGATCTTTATCTTTTCTTTGGGAATTAAAGAAATAGATGCTTCATAAAAGGATTGTGGTAATTTACCTACAGTTGAGGCATCTTTAGAAATTTTACATAACCAAGAAAGAAGAAGATCAGAAAAAAAGATTTTAAAAGTTCAACTGTATACCCATAGAGACCAGGTCCTTTACCAGAATTTATCGAAAAGATTGCTTGCTTTCTTTCTTTCTTCCTCCAAAATGGGTGCATCTAATGTTAAACATTCATTCAGTGGTAATTTCAGAACATTCAATTTCCTTGAAAAATTCTTGCATTAAGGTGGAATCATCAGGAAATTCTGATTGGTATAATGAGGTATTAAATTCTTGAAAACGTTAATATGATGAATGTCAACTGTCAAATTACCATCTTGTTTACGAACTTTAATAATCTGATGTTTAGCCGAAGCAGCTTTGAATTGGTTGGCTAACAATTTACTAGATTTATCACCATGTATATAAAACTAACTCTTAGTTCTGAGTAGTTGGTTTCCAATTAGGGATGTTAATAACAAACTGTGTTGCATTGAAGTTCAATGCTCTTTTCATAAAGCTCCAGGTTAGAGGCAACAGAGCATTTTTTTTATCCATTTCTTTAATCTTATCAACCAATATACGTATTTCATTATTAGTTTGTTTTTTTCCCCAGTCCAGCAGAATATGAAATGATTTGACCACGGATATAAGCTTTAAAATATTCCATAATATCCCACTGGAAATTTCTTACGTAGAGTTCGTTGAAAAGAAAAAAAGCAATCTGTTCTTTAATAAAATTAACAAAGTCTAAATCCTGAAGCAGAGAAAAATTGAACCGCCATTTCCTGACACCAGAAATTACATCAGCTAATTTGATTGACAGTTTCAAGGGCGCATGTTCAGAAATGGTGATTGCATCATACTTACAATCAACAACGCATGGAGTTGATAAAGAAATAATCAATTCCAGAGTAATTGAGATAAGAATAAGAAAAGAATGAAAACTCTTTTTCCTTGGGGTGTGGAAACCTCCAAACTTCTAAACTTCTGGAATAAACTAAAAAGATAGCGGAATTGTTTGGACACACCTGACTAGAACGCAAACCTATCCAGCGAAGGGTTCAAACAACAGTTGAAATCTCCACCCATAATCAATGTATATTGGTTTAAATTAGGAAGAGATGCAAATAAATGTTTAAAGAACTCTGGATAGTTGGCGTTATGTGCATAAACATTAACCATAGCAACATTTTTTTGTTATGAAGTAAAACAGTAATTCATAAAAATCTACCGTTCGGGTCTGAAATTGTTTCGGAGTGAACAAATGAAATCAAGGAGTCTCAGAACAGAAACTCTTTTCACTTTGGCTTGAGAATTAGAGTGGAATTGTTGACCTTTCCAAAACCTGAAAAAACGTTGATTATCCTCCTTCCTAATATGAGTCTACTGAGCAAAAATATTCTGAGCATTCAATCGATGAAAAACTTTAAAAATCTTCTTCCATTTAGTTGGATGATTAAGACCATTCATGTTCCATGAGACAAAGTTAATAATAGTATCCATTTTACTTCAATAAAGCATATGGTATGTGAATGGTTAACCTTGCTGCACAGGAGACTCATTAATATGGACGAGTGAAAAAAGTTCAAAGGAAAACCAGATGTATTCAGATATATTTGTAGTTTTAGATCAGCCCAGAAAAAAAATCTCAACTAAGAATAGCCCCACCCCCATCCACAAAAGCCTGAAAACTGGCCAATAAACAGCCAGAAAGCTAACTACGAATTCCATTAACCCCATCCCTCTTGATGGCAAATCTCCAAAATAAAAGGAAAGTGAAACACTACCATTAGTCAAAACATTGAGGTAAAAGCATGATGAACATTACAGACATAAAAACATAGAAAGATAAAACAAGTAACTGGAAAATTCTACACAGATAGAAATTCTGAAAGGTGACATTTTGAAAACTACAGTCTTACTAATATTTCAAAGGAAAAGCAAACAAGCAATCACCAAGTTAGATTCTTAAATATTTCAAATATAAACAATTAAAATAAAATAGTAAAATGAAAGAAGAATTATAATATCGAAGCATGATACATATCCATATTCCAGATCAAGGCACAATAGCGTTAACAAAGGGCAAAAATCTCCGGACTTAAAAACTTCAGATCCATGAACTAGTTATTGACTTGTAGACCAAATAGATATACAAAATGAAAGAATAGTACTTTTATTGGCATCTGAAGGCTAAAGTAGATCTAAGCCATTTACATGATTTGTCAGGGAGAGCAGACTGGATACAACAGTGCAGGTTGAAATATCCTTTGATAGAGCTGTGACATGATTGGTTTAAAAAGCAATATCTCTTTCATAATTTATGGACTGTGATCTTCAACTTGGCAAAACTTAAGATCTTTGTGTTGGATAATTCCTTTATGATTAGCAATTCAAATTAAATGCACTTTAGTATTCACATAGTAGAATCACAATATTACTGGTCGTGTTTTTAGCTATCAGGAGGTTTAGGTCTTAAATCTCAATGAGCAGGGTCGAGTATAGGACAGGTAGAAGAAAAACGAGAGCCAAACACAGTCATCAAAATTTTGGAAAAGAATTCAATTGTCATGGTTCCGAGAGCTGGCCCTTGACTCGGCTCCACTGATGGTTCCTCGTTGTGCAGCACATGGTTTCCATGCAGGGCTAATTGCATAACAGCACACACCTGAGCCCCATCAGGGGCCTAGAATAAGAACCCTGGGTTTTCTAGCACTCATTGCCAGAGAATTGGTCAAACTTTGGGTATACTTTGTCTCCTGGCTGTTGAGAGTCGTCAACTCTAGAGCAGTCCTGGTTTCACAGTTCCTCTTAGGATATCGAGTTTTCGTGTTGGGACCCCACCTCAGAACTCAGAGGCAACATTCCTTCCAGTTACTGCCTGCATTTGGTTCTGAGGTTCTGAGGACTCCAGTCTCGTACCATTGTGCTGCATTTCGGTTCTCCACGACTTCGCTCTTCACTTGACATTGTGACAGAATACTCTGGCCTCCATGAACCCAGTGGACATGAACCACTGTATGAAGCCCTCACCAGCAACGTCTCACTTCTCGACCAGTATGAACAGCAGCCCTGGCAAGTTATGGTAGACTGCTGTACCCTGGCAGTGAATGTTGGGCAGTTCAGCCAACAGATCAGATGAGTCTCTGCTCTTTTTACCTCCTCCACTCTGAGAACTCTGTCTGACTGGCCTGAAAAACCTGTAGGAGCAGAAGCCTACAGTTTGGTGCCCTGACCATCCAAGGAACTGCACGTACCTGACTCAGAACCCTACACTGGGGACCGTGAAAATGCCAGTCCTTCCTCCTACAATACTTGTTAGTATTTGAGCGGCGGCCCTCCATGGACACCACTGAGAGATCCAAGATCTCATTTATCGTGGGCTTGTCGTGAGGAACTGTGCTGGAATGGGCCACTGTCATCTGGGACATGCAACCAAAGACTTGCTCCTCATTTCACACCTTTTTTGAGGAAATGAGAAAGGTCTTTGACCATCTTATCAGTGGTAAGGAGGCAGCCAAATGACTATTCACCCTCTGTCAGGGCTCCCGCAGCATCACAGAATACTTTGTGGAATTCTGGATGTTAGCGGCCAACTCAGGGTGGAATGAGGAGGCTCATTCGGCAAGGCTTCTGCAACACAATTAAGGACAAGTTGACAGCACAAGCTGAGACAACCAGCCAGGGAAGCATTAATCTCCATAGCTACAAGACTGGACAACTGACTATGGGAACTGCAGAGAGCAAAGACAGTACATCCAAAACCTCCATTCATCCCATGGGTCACCTTCCCAGTCTCTCTTGACCTGAGCGCCTCTGCTCCTTCTCCTTCCGCACCTGGAGGTGCTCCAGACCCAGCTAATTGCACCAGCCTGAGGGAGCAACCAATGCAACTGAAACGGATCTCCTTTCTCCCTCCAAATGGCGTTGGAGGTTAAGAGCTGGGAGTTGCCCTTATTGCGACCAGCCTGACCATTTTCTTGCCACTTGTGCCCTTTGGCCAACAGGAGAGGGCTCACCAGTAGAGCGGGGATTCCTGGTGAGCCGGGCAAATATCCCCATGGTCTCCAGAACTTGATGCTGATCCCAGCTACCATAAGACACCTCCAACAGACAGTGTCCTTTTCTGCTTTGGTGGACTCTGGCACTGAAGGCAATCTGTTGGATGAAGATGTAGCCTCCCAGGCCAGGATTCCTCAGAAGCCACTGGGTAACCCTCTAGAAGTTCAGGCACTAGTTGGCAGGCTGTTAACCTGAGTCACGCACCATACACCTCCACTGTCATTTCTAATCTCTGAAACCATCGGTAATAGATCTAATTTCACCTGATAAACTGCCACATACGCTTATGGTCCTTGGGTACTCCTGTTTGATCCCCCACAATCCCCACC
>JAUZTB010054931.1:0-10170 GCA_034780895.1 Rhynchobatus australiae
CCTGAAGACCCACACTCAACGATTCAGGAACAGCTTCTTCCCCTCCGCCATCAGATTTCTGAACGGTCCATGAACCCGTGAACACCACCTCGTTATTCCCCTTTCACATCATTTATTTATTTTTGTAACTTGCAGTAATTTTGTCTTGCACCGTCCCGCTGTCACAAAGCAACACATTCCACAACGTATGTCAGTGATAATAAACCTGATTCTGATTCTGAGGAGGTGGGCGGCAGGGGATCTGGCAAACTGGGTGTGGACCCGGCAGGGTGGAGCTCACGTGGATCTGACAGGGACCCGGCAGGGTGGAGCTCACGTGGATCTGACAGGGACCCGGCAGGGTTATTGTAACAGCAAAGTGAGAGGGAAAGGAGTTCAGGTGAGAGGGAAACGCTTCAATGGGCTGGATCAGGTTCACCTGGTGGCCTGGACGATGTTGACCATTTCATCCCATCCCCAAAAGTGACCACCCACCGAACTATCTCACCATCCCCCCATCCCCCAACAGATCTGGACCACCCGACAACAGGGCACAGGGGACTGGGTGACGGGGGCTGCAGGAGTGAGGGTGTTGGACGGTTGGCAGTGAGGGAGGGAGGGTGGGGCTGGGAGTTGGAGAGGGCAGGGCTGAGTGTACAGTCTCTGGCACGGCCCTGGGGAGTGCTGTACAACTGAGAGACCTGGGGGTACAGGTCCATAGCTCCTGGAACACGGGGCCACAGGTGGACAGGGCGGTGAAGGAGGCGTTTGGCATGCCGGCCTTCAGTCAAGGTGTTGACGTTACAGCTGTCCCAGACCTGGCTGGGGCCACACTGGGAGTGCTGCACACAGTCCCAGTCACCGGCTGTGGGAAGGACGGCGGTAAACGGGAAAGGGTGCAGAGCAGATTTATGTTACCGGGTCTGGAGGGACTGAGTTACAGAGAGAGACTGGACAGGCCGGGACTGGTTTCCCTGGAGCGACGGAGGCTGAGGGGTGACCTCACGAGGCTTGTACAATCATGAGGGGCACAGAGAGGGTATAAATTCTCAGTCTTTTTCCCACAATAAAGGAGTCTAAAACTACAGGGCAGAGGTTTAAGGTGAGGGGGGAAGATTTAAAGGGGACCTGAGGGGTAACGTTTTCACCCAGAGGGTGGTGGGTGTGTGGAACGAGCTGCCAGAGGAAGGGGTGGAGCTGGGGACAGTTACAATGTCCTCGGACAGGAAAGGTTTGGAGGGGTCCGGCCCAAATGTCAGTGAATGGGACTGGCTCAGGAAGGCACCTTGGTCAGCATGGAGGAGTTGGGCCGAAGGGCCTGATTCTGTGCTGTCTCTCTCACTCCCGCTGCCCGAAGCCCCTCTGCATTTGGACACCTGTGGTACCCGATCCCCTGAGAGGGTTGGGGTCCTGGAGGGTGGGGGGGTGCTGACCACTTGCAGAGACCACTGAAACTGGCGGGGAACATCCACATACTGAGCTGCCCCACTGCACGGAGAGGAGGGGGTCAGTCCCTGCCCCACCTCACCGCACCCCGGCAGTGGAACCCTCAGCGGCTTTCACAAACCTCCTCTCTGCGGGACGTCCCAATGAGCAAGATCGATCGCCCCCACCCTCCTCCCCGGTCCCTGTGGGTCAGTAGTGAGAGGGGGTTTGGGCCATACCCGACCTTGACCTCATCTCTCTGGCCGTGTGAGATGGAAACACAGAAACAGGAGCAGGAGGAGGCCATTCAGCCCTTCGAACCCACCCCGCCATTCAGTGTGATCACGGCTGACCCTCCAACCTCAGTCCCTGTTCCAGCTCTCTCCCCACATCCCTCCATCCCTCTGGTCCTCAGAACAATATCCAACTCCTCCTCAAACACATTGAATGAGGTGCCTTCCACTGCTGCCTGTGGTGGGGAACTCCACAGGTTCACCACTCTCTGGGGGAAGACAGTTCTCCTCATCTCAGCCCTACATGTCCGACCCCTCATCCTCAGACTGTGACCCCTGGTCCTGGTCTCCCAGCCGTTGGGAACACCCTTCCCGAATCCCTCCTGTCCTGTCAAATTTTGAGGATTTCTGTGAAATTCCCCTCTCATTCTTCTAATCTCCAGTGAACCAGAGCTGACGTCCCGATCTCCCTTCTGTCCCCAGTCCTGCCACCCCAGGTCAGTCTGGTGAACCTTCCCTGATCCCTCCCCGGGCAGGTACAACCCTCCTGGGATAAGGAGACCAGACATGGACACAGGAGCCGGGGGTGGTCACACCCAGGGCCGGTACAGTGCAGTAAAATGTCCGAGCTCCCACACCTGAACCCTCTCACTGTGGAGGCCAGTCAGTGTCTCACCCACCTGCTGTACCTGCACCCTTCCCTTCAGTGACCGGTGCACAAGGACACCTCGTCTCCTCACACCTCCCCCTTTCCCAACCTGTCAATGTTCGGATGATAATCTGCAGATTTATTACTGTCACCAGATGTGGATTTGCTGATTGCTGACTTCAGGAAGGGGAAGCAGGGTGAACATGCGCCGGTCTACACTGGGGTATCAGTGGTGGAGAGAGTCAGCAGCTTTAAATTCCTGGGCATTAACATATTGGGCGAGCTGTCCTGGGCCCAGCACACAGATGCAGTCACAAGGCAGGCGCGCCTGCATCTGTACCTTCTGTGAAGGTTAAGGGATGTACCGCCGAACACTCCAACAAACGTCCTTAGATGTCCTGTTGGAAGTATCCTGGATGGTTGCATCATGGTCCGGGACGGTAATTTGAATGTGCAGGATGATAGAAAGCTGCAGAGAGTGGACTCAGCCCAGTACATCACAGGCACATCCCTCCCCATGATCGGTGTGGAGGGGCTGCCTCAGGAAAGCAACATCCATCATCAAAGATCCCCACCACCCGGGCCGTGCCATCTTCTCACAGCTCCCATCGGGCAGGAGGTACAGGAGCCTGAAGCCCCCACACCACCAGGCTCAGGAACAGTGACTTCCCTTCAACCATTCGGTTCTTGAACCAACCTGCACAACACTGATCATTTCCTCAGAGAGCAACATGATCACCACTTTGTACAATAATGGACTTTTTGTTTTGTTCTAATTGTGTTCTTTCTTGTAGAATTTATGTTTAATTTATGTTTTTCTTGTGAATATTGTGGAACTGGCGCTGAGCTGGAACGTCCCCAGCAGTGACACCACGAACCAGGCCACAGAAACAATCGACTCCATGTGCAGTTTCCCACCTCCCTGCCAGAAATGTCCAATCACAGACTGAGCCTCTGGCGCGTCATCAGTTGCCGGGTAAACTGTGCGGCTGGTGGTGTCGCTAAGCCCCAGTGGGTGCGGGCTGACCCCCAGAGGCCACTGGCGGGACTGCAGGCGAGGCGCTGCCGCCGTCACTCCCCAGTCTGTGGGGAGACGCGGGTCCTGATGCGGCCGATCATTCAATGAGATATCGGGCCGCGCTGTTTGACCCAGAGCCCGGGTGCAGCTGGTTCCCAAAGCTCCGGTCCCCAGGCCGGGAATTCCATCCAGAAACAGGTGACTGCAGCCATAGGGATTGCGGCCTGGACAGCAGAAACTGGTCCCCACTCGCCCCCCGTCCACCTTCCCCCGGTGCTGATGTTGGAGACTCCATCAGGTGCAGCGCTGCCCCTCTGGGTCACAGAGTCACACAGCACGGAAGCAGGCCCTTCGGCCCAACTCGTCCATGCTGACTAACATGTCTGTCCGAGTTCCACCCATTTGCCCGCGCTTGGCCCATATCCTTTCCCATCCATGTATCTGTCCAAATGTCTTTTCAACATTGTAACTGTCCCCGCCTCTGCCACTTCCTCTGACAGTTCGTTCCACACACACATCACCCTCTGTGTGAAAAATTTACCCCTCAGTCCCCTTTTAATCTCTCCCCTCTCCCCTTAGACCTCTGCCCTCTGGTTTTAAACGTCTCTGCCCTGGGAAAATCCTGTGACCATCCACCTCTGCCCCTCATGATTTTATAAACCTCCATGAGGTGATTCTCCAGCCTCTCACACTCCAGGGAAACCAGCCCCAGCCGATCCAGCCTCTTCTTATAGCTGAAGACCTCCACTCCCAGTAACATCCTTGTCAATCCCTCCTGCAGCCTTTCCACTTTTCTTGCACCCTCCCTGTAGCTGGGTGACCAGAACTGCACACAACACTCCAAGTGCGGTCTCACCAACGTCTTGTACAGCTGTGACATGATGTCCCAACTCCTGTACTCAGTGCCCTGTCCGATGAAGGCAGGTGTGCCAGGTGCCTTCTTCACCACCCTGTCTACCTGTGCAGCCACTTCCAGGGAATCATGTGCCTGTACCGTGAGTCTCTCAGTTTTACAACATTCTCCAGGGCCCCACCAGGTACTGCACCTGTCCTGCCCTGGGTTCACTCACCAACATGCAATTCCTCGAACTTGTCCCAGTTAAACTCCATCTGCCATTCCTGGGCCCACTTCCCCAGTTGATCCAGATCCTGTTGTAACCTTGGACAACCTTCCTCACTGCCCCCCACACTACCAATGGTGGTGCCATCACAAACTTACTAACCATGTTAAAAACATTGTCAGCCAAATCATTAATGGAGGTGCCAAACAACAGTGGCCCAGCTCCAATCCCTGCAGCACACCACTGGTCACAGGTCTCCAAGCTGAATAACTGCCCTGCACTGACACCCTCTGTCACCGTCCACCATGCCCCAGCTCACCCTGGTTTCATGTGATCTCCCCTCCAGACCAGCCTCCCATGTGGGACCTTGTCAAAGTCCATGTAGACAATGTCTACCACCCTGATCTTGTTCATCACCTCCTCCAAGGCTCTGTCAGATCTGAGGTTCCACCTGTCCGGGGTGTGGTGAAGGACAGGCCTGCCCTCGTTCCTGTGCAGTGTCCCTGTCAGTCGGACATTGCCGCACGCTCTGTCCTTCATGGAACAGTCCTTTCAGAGAAACCCCTTTGACCACAAGTCCATCAGACAGTGGTCAGCAGGGAACGTCCTGCAGTTACTGTGGGACAGGGACCCGATGCACACTGTGGGGTGGTTCCCTGAGCAGACTGTCCAGACCACCTGGGGCAATGCCTCATCACCAGAGCTCACCAACATGCACCAAGACTTTGCTTGGCGGGTGGTGAGAGGGACCTACCCCATCAGATCCATCCTCTTATGGACAAAGTCTCACTCTCAACGCACTCTGTCCTCGGGACGGCTGTGATGAGAACGAGACGGCCCCCCATATCTCTGTAGACCGTGTATTTGCAGAGAAGGTGTGGGGAAGGACGCACGGGTCCTTGTCGAGGTTCATCCCCAGCAGCTGCTTAACTCTGATCTCCGGCCTGTTCCCGGGGACACACCGAGACAGACATCAAGTGCTGCTGGAAGGTCATCACCTGGGTGAAGGACGTGAATAAGAGGACAGGTCAGATCAATGTGCGGCTGAGGAGATGGTGCAGGAGGGTGGGCTTTCCATACTGGGGCGTACGTGGGATCTGTAGAAGTAGGATGGGTTGCATCTGAACTGGACGGAGACCAGTATCCTTGCAGGGAGGTTTGCTGGTGCTGTTGGGGAGGGTTTGAATGCATTGGGCAGCGGGCTGGGACATGGACCAATGGTACAGCAGGTGGGGAGATGGTCCAGTATGGGGGTGAAACAAACGTGTTCAGTCGGGAGAGGACACTGGGGTTTGATACAGGACATGGGAGGAGCGGTGAGCTCAATTACATGAATGTCAGGAGCCTGCCGGGTAAGACAGATGAACTGAGGGCGTTGATCAGCACACGGGGATAGGACATTATTGCAAACCCAGGGACACGACTGGCAGCTCAATGTCCCAGGACACGGACGTTTCAGATGTGATCGTGGGGAGGGGGCTTCGCAATACTGATCCGGGAGAACATCACGCAGTTCCCAGGGGGATTTCCGTCACTTCACTGCCCCCCACACCACCAGTGCTGGTGTCATCCGCAGTACATGTGGCCCCGGGGGATGAGCTCTGTCCCACCACCTCCCTCGCCCTGAGCTGCAGCCTGACCCTGTCCAACCAGTCACCCTGGGTTCACACAACGGGAACGCACTGAGCTGGAAAGTCCCCAGAAGTGAAACCGGAACCAGGGCCCCGGAACCATCGGCTCCGTGTGATGTTTCCCACTTCCCTGCAACATTCCCCAACCACAGATCCAGGGGCCCGGCCTGAAACGTCAATTTCTTTCGCCCCGCGGAGGCTGCGTGACCGCTGAGTTCCTCCGGCACCTTGTTTGCTTCACCAATCACAGACTGAGCTTCCTGCGCGTCATCAGTTGCCGGGTAAACTGTGCGGCTGGTGGTGTCGCTAAGCCCCAGTGGTGCGGGCTGACCCCCAGAGGCCACTGGCGGGACTGCAGGCGAGGCGCTGCCGCCGTCACTCCCCAGTCTGTGGGGAGACGCGGGTCCTGATGCGGCCGATCATTCAATGAGATATCGGGCCGCGCTGTTTGACCCAGAGCCCGGGTGCAGCTGGTTCCCAAAGCTCCGGTCCCCAGGCCGGGAATTCCATCCAATGTTCAGCTAATGTTGTGCCTGAATTTCAGAAGGGCAGCAGGGACAAACCAGGGAGCTGCAGGAGGGTGAGACTTCCATCAGTGGAGGGAACGCTGTTGGAAGGGATTCTGAGGGACAGGATTTAATGCAAATCCCAACCCTCCCCAGATCCCTGCCACTCGCTGTGTCTGTCCTGGCCTGGTTTAACTTCCCAAAATGCAGCACCTCGCACGTGTCCGAGTTAAATTCCATCGGCCATTCCCCTGTCCACATTCCCAGTTGATCTGGATGCTGCTGTGACCTCAGACAATCGTCTTCACTGTCCCCCACACCACCAATGTTGGTGCCATCCTCAGTTACCTCTCATGCCCCAGAACATTAATACACCTGGGCACTCGGGGCGCGTCCACAGCTCCCTGGAAATGGCCACACAGGTGGACAGGGTGGGGAGGAGGCATTTCATTTGCTTCCCTTTGGCAGGGGGATTGAGTGTAAGAGTTGGGACGTCATGCTGCAGCTGAACAAGACGTTGGTTAGGCCACCCTTGGAGTATTGTGTGCGGAAAGGGTGTGGTAATGCTGGAAAGGTGCAGAAGGGATTCCCCAGGGTGTCACCGGGACTGGAGGGACCGAGTTATAAGGAGAGGCTGGACAGGTCGGGACTGTTTTCCCCGGAGTGAAGGAGGCTGAGGGGTGACCTCATTTATGGAATCACGAGGTGGATGGTCACGGTCTTTTCCCGGGGTAGGGGAGGCGAGAGGGCACAGGTTTCAGGTGAGAGGGGGAGGATTTAGAGGGGAACTGAGGGGCAAGTTTCTCACACGTGGGATGGTGGGTGTGTGCAACAAGGTGCCCGAGGTGGGAGAGGCAGGTACAACTACAATGCTCAGAAGACATTTGGAACGGTTCATGGAGGGGAAAGGTTCAGAGGATATGGGCCAAATGCAGACAAATGGGACCAGCTCGGAAGAGCCTTGGTCAGCTGGATGAGCTGGGCTGAGGGGCCAGTTTCTGTGTCCGCCATTTGGTGGTATTCTTGTTCTTCAAAACCAGTCTGGTCCTGTGAAGGGCCACGTTGGCTGGGCCCAGGAACAGACGTGAATCCAAGGTGTCCTGTTGCCTCTGTGGTGTCAGCATCAAGGGTGTCACAGAAGAGATGCCGGCGTTCTCCAGCGGGAGGTAAACAGCCAGAGGTCGTGGTCCACACAGGGAAACCGAGGGCTGAGACCCTGAAGCAGGGTCTCAGGGAGCTTGGCTGCAGATTCAAGAGCAGTTCAGCCGAGGCTGTAAACGCTGCATTACATTTGATGTCATGTGTTCCTGGGTGTGGCACCAGGAGGGCAGATCCAATGAACGTGTGGCTAAAGGGATGGTGGGGAGAGGGGGGGCTTCACATTTCTGGATCACTGGGACTGTGTCTGGGGAAGGTGGGAGCTGGACGGACAGGACAGGGAGCTCCTGAACTGCAACTGGCCCAGTGTTCTTGCAGGGAGGTTCTCAGAAGGATTTGAACTAACGGCAGGGGAATGGGACACAGGGGAGGTGTAGAGTTGGGGGGAGGGGGAGGTGCAGTCAAATGTAGAAAGAAGACATCAGTGCAGTGGGCAGAGCAGACGTGGGCAGATCCGGCACTGGGAGGAAGGCAAAGCTAAGCTGCACGTTTTGATGCAAGGGTCGGACTTGGAGGGCAGATGAATTTGGAGCAGTAACCTGAATATGATATTGTTCCAGCCATGGGAACAAAGGTTGTAGGAAGGGTGGGGCCAGCAACTCAACACCCCAGGGTGTGGACCCTTCTGGTGTGACTGGGGGGTGTAAAGGAGGAGGGGGGACTGCAGTCGTGACCAACAGATCCACTCCTGCAGCAATGAGGGACGACATCCTCACAGGCTCCTCAATGAAGCAACATGGGTAAAAAGGGGGCAGTCCCTTTGCTGGGGTGGACATCAGACCTCCCGACAGTCAGCAGGAGACAGAGGAGAGATGTGTAGACAATCACAGAGATGGAAGTGTGATCAGGTTACAGCAGTGGGGGTGGGGGCGGACTTCAGCTTCCCCAGTGTTAACTGGGATCACTCCGGTGGGAAAGGCACAGAGCAGGTGGAATTTCTAAAGTACGTCCAGGGGAGCCTTTTGAGCCATGACGTAGGTGGTCCGACTGGAGAAGGGGCAGAGGGGGTCTGGAGGTCAGGTCCTGAACTGGGGAAGGCTGAGTTCAGTATCATAAGACAGGAGCTGGCAAAAGTAGACCAGGGACAGCTACCCCAGGTGAGTTTACATCAGATAAGTGGGAGTCATTCCAAAGGGAAACAACGAGAGCTCAGGGTGACCAGTGGTGTCGACAGGGACCAGGGCTGGGCCCCCACCGTTTGTTGTACACACTAACAATGTGGATAAGGATACAGGAGATACAATTGGTAAGTTTGCGGATGACACAAAAGTCAGAGTTGTGTTGACAGTGAAGAGGGTGTCATGGGCCTCAGGGTAATGTTGATCGGTGGGTGGGAACAGAGTAACGACAGAGGGAATTTAACCTGGGTGATTATGAAGTGATGTACTTTGGGAGGACTAATAAGGGTTGGACGCACACAGTGAGGAACAGAGGGACCGTGGTGCACAAATCCAGGGATCCCTGGAGGTGGCAGCACTGGTGGATAAGGTGGTGAAGAAGCCGTTGGTCAGACTTGCCTTCATTAGCTGGGGGATGGAATATAAGAACGTGGAGGGTAGATGACAACTTTATAAAGGTTTGGTTCAGCCACAGCTGGAGAAGTGCGTTCAGTTCTGGTCACCACTGTAGGAAGGAGGTGACTGTACTGGGGAGGATGCAGGTTCACCAGGGTGTTGCCTGGGATGGAGCGGTTCAGTTATGGGGAGAGACTGGGGAGGCTGGGTCTGTCCCCTTGGAACAGAGGAGTCTGAGGTGGGACCTGACAGAGGTGCACAGAGTCATGCGTGGTAGAGATAGGGGAGGGCAGGGAGCTGTTCCCCTCAGGAGAGCGATCTAAAGCTAGAAGACACAGGTTTAAGGTAAGGAGTGTGGGGTTCAGAGGGAGTCTGAGGGAGTTTCTCCCATGGGGGGGGGGTGGTTGGAATGTGGGACACACTGCCTGAGGGGGTGGTGGAGACAGAGACTCCCACCACATTTACGAAGCAACCAGACCAAGATTCGGATGGCCAGGGCGAAGTATGTGACCGCGCTGGGCAATGGGATCCGTATTGATGGTCTGCAGGGACATGGGACGTGGTCAGTGCTGGACTGAGCAATCGTTCCATAGATATGGGGTTGTCGAAGGGTCAGCGAGCGGGTGGTAACGCTGAGCAGATGTTTGCAGACCAGGGGGTGGCTGTTGGTTCAACCGCTCACCCTGACGGGCACCAGTGACTGGGATGTGAACACACGGGGCACCGTTCTGGGTCTCCAGATGACCTGAAACATGAGGGTGCAGGATGTAATGAGGCGGTTGGAGAAGACCAGCGGGAGGTAGGAAGACAGACACATTTATATAGCGCCTGTCCCAACTTCAGTCCATCCTGGTGCTCTGCAGCCAATGACGTGCTCGGACAGATGGGTGAGCTGGTCAGACACGGGGGGGGGGTGGTGGGGGGGGGTGAAATTTGATGCTGGTGGGTGTGAGGTGGGTTTTGTCGGAAGAATGGGGAAGGGGGAGGGGCAGTGGG
>JAUZTB010054952.1:0-16627 GCA_034780895.1 Rhynchobatus australiae
AAGTTTGTCCAACCTCGGCTTGTCACTATTACTCTCCACACCAGGCGAACATCTGCTGCACCATCTATGAAGCTGCTGCGTCGTTCCTATAGTGTGACCACTCGACGATACTATGGTGCACTCTTTACTGCACACTATAATCTAAATGCGACACAACTGGTGCCTTAAACAGCAGCACAATGACATTCCAACACTTTCACTCACAGCCACGACCTAGGAAGGCAAGCATGCCGTCCGCCATCATTGCCACCCTGTCTGCTTGTGTGGCCACTTTCGGGAAGCTATGGACTTGAACCCCAATATCCCTCTGTTCAGCAGTTTCAGTCCATCAACTGCGTACTTTGCCTTTACGCTTGAACTCCCAAAGTGCAAGACCTAACACTTTCCCGGATTAAGCTGAATCTCGAATTTTTCCGCCTATATCAGTGACTGATCTGTATCGCGCTGTATTCTTAGATCGCTGTCCATACTGCCTGAAATGCCTCCAATCTTTGTGTCATCTGTAACATTACTCACACCCCCATCTACATTTTACAGAGAACCGTCTACTGCACCCTTCCTGCAACGTGGGGCGTCTAGAACTGAACACAAGTGCGGTCCGACCAGAGTTTTATACAACGTGACTTCCCAAATCTTGTACTCGATGGCCAACTGGTAAAGGCGTGTGTGCCGTACGCATTCTTTACCGCTCTGTCGACCTGTACGGCCAACATTAAGCGAAGCTGCGGACGCGGAACTCAGCATCCCCTCTCTGCACCAGAACTCCAGAAGGGTCCTGACATTGACGGTGTCCCGACCCTTTACATCTGACTTCCCGACGTGCAACCCTTCACTCTCGCTCGGATTAAACTCCATCTGCCGTTTCTCCGCCTAACCTACGATAACCGCTGTGTTCTTCGGCGACCTTCCACACCGTCTAGATCTCCAGCGATCGTTGTGTCCTCTGCCAACTTACTGACCCACCAATATAGGACATTTCTATGCAACACAAACAGCGGGGTTCCCAGTACAGATACTTGTGTGACACCACCGGTCACTGACCTCCTGCTAGAGTAACAACCCTACATTTCCGAGTTCGTTGACAGACACCCAGGGAGAAGTGGGAGACCCCTGGGGAGAGCTGGGAGTCCGCACGGAGGTTGGTGAGAACTGTGTGAACCGGGGAGGGCTGTGGTCTCGTTGCGAGGCGGTGGTGGGCGGAGAGAATGATGGGAATGAGGGGAGGGATATTGAAAGGAAGAGAAGTGATGGAAACAGGCATTGGGAGATGAGAGGGATTCGGGTGTGGGAACACAAAGTAATGGGCTGGAGGGGAAAGAGAATGGGAGGGTGTTTGGGGAAAGGGTGGGTTAGGGGAGAGGGAAGGCAGGGTGTGGGGTGCGAGGGGTGCTGTATGAGGGAGGAAAAGTGGCTGTGGGAGTGGCAGGTGTTTGGCAAGGGATGAGGATAGTAGGTATGTGGCGGATTGGAGGTGCGAGCGGAAGAGGAGGTGTGTTGGAGGGGAGGAGGGAGGGAAGTGTAGTAAGGTTTGGGAGGGGAACGGAGCGATAGGGCTTTAAACTAAATAGTCTGAGGAAGGATTGAACATACTGGAAAAGTATGGACAAAGAAAAGAGGAAGGAGAGTGCAGGAGAGGTTAATGCAGTCTTCAGAGTAAAGTAAAAGACAAAAAGTTTAGAAAGGGATAAGAATTTAAATTCAGCAATCTGAGACAGATTTGAGAAGAACGGCCGTGAACACAGGACGGAAGGTGTTATATTTGGATGCACAGGATATCCGAAATTAGGCAATGATCTAGCACAGTTAGAACTTGGCAGGCACGACGCTGTGGGCATCACAGAGTCCTGGTTGAAAGAAGATCACAGCTGGGAGATAAATATCTAAGGATACACATCCCATCGAAAGCACAGGCAGATTAGCAGAGGGGATGAGGTGGCTCTGTTGGTGAAAAAAAATGTGAAATGAATTCCTCAACAGGAAGTGACATCCGATCAGAAGATGTAGAATTCTTGTGGGTAGAGTTAAGACACTGCAAGTGTACAAAGATGCTGATGGGTATTAAATAAAGGTCTCTGAGTAGCAGCCAGGAAGTGGGGTAAAAAAATACAACAGGAGACGCAGAAGGTGTGTAAAAAGAGCGATGTTCCGGTGGTCATGGGGGAGCAGCAATGGCAGGAGTGTCTGCCTTTAAGGTGAGAGACGGTAAATTTATAGGAGATGATTGTGGCAGGTGATTTACCCAGAGGGTGCTGAGTGCCTGGTTTATGCTGTCACGTGTGGCGGTGTGAGGGAAATACGATTGGGGCACATGCATGTACAGAGTATGAAGGTTTACTGTCATTGTGAAGGCAGAAAGGATTTGTTTAGTTCAACATTTAAAAACGTGTTTAATTAGTTCGGCAAAATATCGTGGGGCGAAGGTACTGATCCTGTGCTCTACCTTGAGTTCTTACACAGGTCTCCGCATCTGTGAATTCAAACCCCAAACAGCGTCATGTAATTCTGCCGAGAAGAACCGACTTCAGAAAATTCAAAGTCGAAGTCAAGGTCGAGTTGATTTTCAGAAGCAGAACTAAACGAACGGACAGGTGCAATGACAAAGTACTTGCAGCGGCATCACAGGCACATGGTGTTGTTTCAGCTGCTGTTTCAATTAAAGCAAATGAAACATGAATTTTACACACCTTTTTCAAGGAAATAAAGCTGATTGAGAACAAAACAAAGTCACCGGATTGAGACGATATTCCTTCCAGTTCACAATTCCCGACTCTGTTCTCCCTGTTTCCCCCCAGTGTGTTGGGAGTGGGAGAGACGGAGTTGTTTTAGGCGGGGGAGCTGCGCACATTTCTCAGATCCTGTTCACGCTGAGGGCATCTCAAAATGAGAGTGAGGGGACAATTCACAAGCTCTTTCATCTGCTCCCTGAACTTAGTCTGGGTCACTGCATAAAGAGCCGTGTTCGTGCAGCAGCTCAGCAGCTGCAGCATGAAGCCCAGTTTCCTGAATGCATTTGGAAGCAAAATGTCAGAAACGAACCACAATCGGAGCCACACAGAATTCACCGTAAACAGCGTCCACAACAGGATGAAATTCCCAGACACAACCAGCAGTAAAACGAGGGCTTTCCTGCGGCTCTCCATCTCCGGGTCTCTGTGATTCTCCACACTACTCTGACAGCGGAGTCTCCTGCGGGATCTGGCCGCCACTAAAACGTGTCTAATCGTCAAAATATTGAGCAGCAGAATGAGGAAAAATGGCATCACAGGCGTGATGAAGTTATGGAGGAACTCGACTGCGGTCCACACCACTGAGGTCAGAACACCGTCTCTGTCCCAGCAAAACCAAGGAAAATTAGAAAATGCGTAGTCTCGTGAGAACATGAAATACCAGAAAATATTTTTTAAACAGCTCAGCACGGTCACCGTTCCCAGAACCACAGCCGCCGTTCTCTCGGTGCAATATTTCGCTTTCAGCTTCTGGCAACGAATGGCCACAAACCGATCAAAGGTGAACGCAACGGTGAACCAGACAGAACAGTCGGTGGCTGCGTGAAGCAGGACGGCGTGGACATTACACATGAAGATGTCCCTCAGGAATAGAAGCACTTCCCGATAAACAATCGGAATCTGCCTCAGTATCAGGTCGATGACAACGACCAGTAGATCCGCCGTTGCCATGGCCACCAGGTAGAGAGTGACGCCTTTGGAGAGACCGCACTTGCCCCGCGACAGGACCACAATCGTCAGCACGTTCACTGTGGGGAGGGAAATAAACACAAACATGAGAGCGTGGTTCGAGCAACGTTCGCAGATTCACAGAGTGGGAAACCAAATGCAGAAACCTGTTCTTGGATTTAGAGTGGGAGGTGGTCCTAACCGCCGCTGAGGTTGTCTGCTGGAGACGGGGATTATAGATCAGTGAAACCAACAAGCATTTAATCTGGAAAATAATGGCATCACCTCGACCAACAGACAGATGAGAAGCAGTGGTTCTTCTCATTGCATTTCTTCTCATTCATTGCTTGTTGCGGTTCATTAAGATCATAGTCCTCACTACCTGAGCTTCGGTTGAGGGGGAGGTGATATAATGACCTGGTCAGTGTGCGGAATCAGCGGAGGCTCCTGGTCCTGATCATTTCGCAGTTTTCTGTCAGAGCGTCGCTGATCATTTCGTGGCGACCGAGGGTCAGTGTGGGTTGGAGATACGGTCCGTGCACCTGTTCTTCATTGAGAGACTTTACGTTCGTTGTGTGTGAATCAGCCCAGGGTTCTCCCTCGATTTATAACCCTGTGTGCCAGCGTCAGAGTCAGGGCGGCAACCTGCTACTGGTTGGGAATATGACGCAGCCGCACTGGAGATTGTGGTGAAGTTTGCCCAGACCGCCGGCGGAGCAGTCTGATTCAGCCGCACGTAGTGCCCGGCAGGGTGATGGAGGCGGTGGGGAAATACCAGAAGTTTTAGATTACAATCAGAACACGATTAATGCAACAATATCAGTTTAGTGATGGCCGTATAGAGTTCCGACAGCTGAGATCACCAGTCACGGCAGCAGTGCGGAGAGCGTGAATTACAGAAAAGGCGGTGCAGATAGCAAAGATTTACCGAACAAATCAATGTAGTTGGTGAAGTGTCAGTAATATGAGAAGATATCACCGATAAACGAATGACAAATAACACGCAGATAAACGCCATTCAAACCGTTGTCCCCGCACTCGGACTAGGTCTATGTATGACATCTCCCTCAACCGAAGGTCAGGTAGTGAGGACGTTCCGCTTTATTAACCGGCACACGTAATGAAAATCAATCCACCAAACCACTTTACGGGACCCCGTGACCACTGCTTCTCACCTTATTGTTGATCGAGCCGTTGGACAACGACTTACCCGGAACAGCAACAAGGCCGAGGATGGGATAATAGATGGGCTGAATAGTCAGGAGAAAATAGAAGATCCGACGGTCCAGTGTTATCCCAGCAGCATCCGATAAAATATATTCCGCAGACGAGAAGACAAACCGCCCCATCGATGTAACATCCCACTCTACTGTTTCCAAATCCCGACCCATTCCTGTAACACGTCACTCCGCTGTTCCCAGATTCCAATTGGTGACCAGAACTTCACACTCGACTAGTTACAGATTCCGTCCGTTCATGTAACATCTCACATTATGGTTCGCAGCTCCCGAATTATCATTATCTGCTTCCTCTGGGTAGCCGCTGCTCTCTGTCAGTGACGGAGGGGCTGCTCCCACTGACACTGTGACACTTCGTCGAAAGAAACAGATTTTAAAAGCAGTGGGGAAAACCCTGGTGACATGATCGGGCTCCGTGGAGATTGACGTTAATTACATTCACTGAAGAAACATCTGCGGTTAACCCCTTTCTATCCGGACTGCTGGAGCCTCCCGTAAAATAAACGAGACGAAAGTTTGATGATGTCGAGGATTTTCCACACATCCTCTGCATTCTGTCTTCTCCCCCTCTCATCGGGTACAAGATGCAACAGCCTGAACGCACGTATCGCCCGGCCGAAGGACGGCTTCTATCCCGCTGTTATAAAACGATTGACCGGTTCGCACATCCGGTTGGGCGGGCTCTCTACCTCATAATTTAATTCGTTTTGACCTTCTACCTATTTGTCTGCCTGTACTGCAATTTCACTGACTGTAAGACGGTATCTGCATTCAGTTATTATTTTACCGTGTTCTACCTCAAAGCACTGTTGTAATGAATTGATCTGCATGAACGGCGAGCAAGATACGCCTTTGCACTGCATCTCGGTCATCTGACAATAATAAATCAATTCAGTGCAGCTCACTGAGATGGACCAATTGGGCCAGGGAGCTCTCTGTCGGGCCAATGGGTTCCGGACGTATGACGCTGAATTCTGTGGACTTTGAATAGTTTTATCAAAGTGAAATATCTGGATGAATCCTTTCTGTGGATGAGAGAAAAGCGACAGAAACTCGGGAACATTGAGTCATTTAATCTGAGGTCACTACGAGGGCGATGGTTGGAATGGATGATTCAGACTCTGTTCACAGACGCTTTGGAAATTATTCGGGGTCAATTTGTTTCATTTATGAAAGGGATTTGAGACCAAATCTCTGTAAAAAAATAAGACTCACCAGACTCAGTTTAAAAGCCCTTCCACTCACCTTGAACCGATGACATCTTGTTTAGGAAGCTCTGACGTGCGAACAAATATTTTAGAGATCACTCCTTCTGAACCTCACGTAATCTGGCCGATTTCTTTCGGATCATCTCTCAGGGAAAACAAGGCCAGCCTCTCCAATCTGTTGTGTAAAGGATTATACACACTGTTCGAAATGCAGGTTCCACCATCACGGCCCATTTTGTAATCCATTTCCTCCAGCATTTGATACTTTCAGCCTCGGGTAAAGACTCTGACTCTCTGGATTATCTATGCCTCTCCTTACCTTAGATATTTATATCAGATATATCTATCTATTCTATCTGGATTTCTATCTATTCAGACTACAACACGCGAGATTAAAACAATCCACGTTGGTCCACCCTCTGTTTGTCGCTATTGCTCTCCAATCCAGGCAACATCTTGCGCGGCACGGTAGGGCAGTGGTTATCGTGATGCTGTTACAGCGTCAGCAATCGGTGTTCAATTTCAGTCTCTGTCTGTAAGGAGTTTGTACTTTCTCCAGTGTCTGCGTGGTTTTCCTCCAGGTGCTCCTGTTTCCTCCCACATTCTAAAGACGTACGCGTAGGTTAATTTGGGGGTTTGAATATGGCAGCACGGACTCGTTGAACCAGAAGGCCCTGTTACCACGCTGTGCATAAAATTAAATTCAATTAAAAAAATAACACCTTGGCGAACGTCTTCTGTACCATCGCTAAAGCTGCAACATCGTTCCAATGGTGTGACCAACAGAACTGCACAACATACTCTAAATGCGAGAGAACTGATGTCTTAAACAGCAGCAACATTCCTTTCCAAGACGTTCACTCACTGCCACGACCAATGTCGGCAAGCATGCCGTACGCCTTCTTTATTACCCTAACTGCGTGTGTGGTCACTTTCAGGAAACTATGCACTTGAAGCCCAATATCCCTCTGTACATCCTTCTCCTTGCACTTGTGGTCCCAATGTGCAACACCTCACACTTGTCCGGATTAAACTCATCTGCAATGTCTCCGCCAGTATCAGTAACTGATCTGTATGCTGCAGTATTCTCAGACAGTCGTCCACACTGTCCATAACGCCAGCAATATTCGAGTCATCGGCAAAATTAACAAACCCACACATCTGAATTTTTATCCAAGTTCTTTCTTTTAATGTATCAAAAAAGACAGAGGGCCGTCCACTGATCCGTCATCAACACCAACAATCATGAATCTTCGGGAAAGGGCGATGGTAGGAGAAAGGTTGTGAACCGAGAGGGAGGGAGTGATTGAGGGAGGGGCGGGGTTGAGATGAACGGAATGCAGGAGTCACGGAGTCGCAGAATAACACACCACGGAAACAGGCCCTTCGGACCAAATTCATACCGACCATAGTATCCTGTCTGCTGGTCCCAGTGGTCCGCGTTCGCCCCAGAAACCTGGAAGCCCTACCCATGTCCGAATCGCTCTTAAGTGTTGCAATTGTACCCGTCTCAACAACTTCCTCTGGCAGCTCATTCCACGTACTCACTGCCCTCTGTGTAAAGAAGTTAACTCTCAGGTATATTATAAATTTCTCCCCTCCTATCTACTTCCTGTGCCCTCTAGTTTTGGACTCAGTAACCGTTGGGAAAAAGACTATGACCGCCCACCTTATCCATTCCCCTCATGATGTTATAAACATATGCGGTCACCTCTCATTCCCCTGCGTTCCAGGGAATAAAGAGCCAGCATGGCCAACCTCTCCCTGTGACTCAGGCCCTCTGGTCCAGGCAGCGTCCTCGTAAACCTCTTCTGCACCATGTCCTACTTGACAGCGTCTTTCCTGTAACTTAGTCACAAAAACTGGACACAATACTCCAAGCACGGCGTGCCCAATGAGTTATACAACTGAGACACAATGTCCCTATTCCTGAACTCGATGTGCTGACTGAGGGAGGCCAGCGGACCAAGCGCCTCCTTCATCACCCAGTCTACTTGCGCAGCCGCTTTCAGCGAACTGTACACTTGTATTCTCAGATCCCTCTGTTTCACAAAATTCATCAATGCCCTGCCATTCACTGTTCAAGTCATACCCTGGTTTAACTGTCCACAATAACCACCTTCCACTTTACTAAGTCGAAATCCAGTTCCCATTCCTCAGCCCATATCCCTAACTGATGAAGTTCCCTTTGAAAACCATTGTAACCTGCTTCACGATCAAAAAACGCCCGAAGTTAGTGTCATCATCAAAGTTCCTAATCGTTTAATGTACATTCATTTAAATCATTTACACAGATAATGACTGATAGAAGTCCCAACACAGACCCCTGTGTTGACACAGACACAGACCCCACACAGATAAATGATTGGCTGAAAAGCTGGAGCAGGTTCTTGGATCATTGGGATCTCTTCTGGGGTAGAGGCGACATGTAGAAGAGGAAGAGATTGCAACGGAACTCGACAGGGACAAATATCCCATCAGGTTGATTTTGGTTTCGCCGTCAGGGATGGTTTAAACTTGATTGGCATGGGGATGGGATTCCAGAGACCGAAGTCAGTGAGAAGACCAACCTAAACGTGAGAGCCTTGTCAGAATCGCCGTGTTTACAGTGAAAGGGATGGTAGGACGACTGCTTTAAATTGCATCTATTTCAATGCACGTGGCTTCACAGGTAAAGCGGACGAACTGAGGGCGTGAATTGCCTCTGGAGACTCGGATATTCTGGCCAAGACAGAAACGTGGCTGAGACAAGGGCAGGACTCGCAGCTGAATGCTCCGGGATACCGATCTTTAGGCATGACAGAGGAACAGTTGAAAATGGAGTGCGTATTGCCTTTTTGATAAGGAAAGGCATAACAACAGTGCTTGGAGAGAATATTCTTTTGAGATCTTTAACGAGGCTATTAGGATAGAACTTAAAAATATTGAAGGAATGTTCACCTTCGCAGCGCTGTGCAATGGACCACCCCCACCCCATTATACTTAGCGGGAACTTGAGGAGCCAATGTGTCGAGAAATTGCACGTAGTTGTGAAAATATCTGGGTAGTGCTTGACGGAGATTTCAATTTACCCTCTATCGGCTGGGACACACGGAGGGGCCTGGATGCACTGGAATTTGTGCGGTGCGGTGCGTCCAAGGCAGTTTCCTCACGCAGTGTAGAGACGAACAAAGTCAGGAAGGTGCACCACTGGACCTCCTCTTCGGGAAAGAGGCAGGGGAAGTAATTGAAGTGGAAGTTGGGAAGCACTTTGGGCCTAGTGACTGCAAATCTATTCGTGTTTAAATAGTTGTGGAAAACACTAGAATAGATCCACCGGTTAAAGTCATGAACTGGACCAGGGTCAACTGTGAGGGCATTGGGAATTAGAATATGTAACAGCAGAGCAGAATACGGGGCCTTCGGCGCACGATATTTTCCCGACCCATGTAAACCTACCTACGATGAATCTCACACTTCCGTCAAACACATCCCATAATTATCCACTTCTTATAACTTACTTCTGCCTATGTAAGTGTCTTTTCGATGCTCCGATTGTATCAGCCTCTTCCACCACTTCGTTCTAGGCACCCACCGCTCTCTGTGTACAAAAATCTACCTTCGACATCTCCCCTAAACTTTCCTCCATTCACATGAAACGGATGTCCCTGGCATTAGCCATTGCTGCCCTGGGGAAAAAAATATTTTTGTCTATCCAGTCTATCTGTGCTTTTCACAATCGTATGCGCATCCATCAAGTCGCCTTTCATTCTCCTCGCTCCAAAGAGCAAAGCACCAGCTCGCTCAACGTTTCCTCATGGGACATGTTCTCCAATCCATCCAGCATCCTGGTAAATCTCCTCTGCACTCTCGTCAAATTTTCCACATCCTTCTTATAATGCGGAGACCAGAACTGAACACATCACACCAAGTCTGGTCCAAGAAAATTTTTGTAGAGCTGCAACATTACCTCGCGGCTCTTGAATTCAATCCCCCGACGAATGAAGGCTGCCACAATATACAGCGGCATGCAAAAGTTTGGGCACTCCTGGTCAAAAATTCTGTTATTGTGAATAGCTAAGCTAGTAAAAGATGACATGATTTCCAAAAGCCATAAAGTTAAAGATGCAAATTTCTTTAATATTTTAAACAAGATTATTTTTATTTTATTTCCATCTTTTACTGTATCAAAATAACAAAAATGAGGAAAAGGGGTCGCAACAAACTTTTGAGCATCCTGCATGGTCAGTACTTAGTAACACCCCTGTTGGCAAGTATCACAGCTTGTAATTGCTTTCTGTAGCCAGCTGAGTGTCTTTCATTTCTTGTTTGGTGGATTTTGGCACATTCTTCCTTACAAAAGGCTTCTAGTTCTGTGATTTTCTTGGGCCGTCTTGCATACGTTGCTCTTTTGAGGTCTGTACACAGATTTTCGACGATGTTTAGATCGGGGAACTGTGAGGATCATGGCCAAACCTTCAGCTTGTGCCTCTTGATGTGGTCTATTGTGGATTTTGTGATGTGTTTAAGATAGTTATCCTGTTAGAGAAGCCATCCTCTTCTCATCTTCAGCTTTTTTTTATAGACGATGTGATGCTTGCTTCCAGAATTTGCTGGTATTCAATTGCATTCATTCTTCCCTCTGCAAGCCCAACGTATGAGCGATCCACCCGCGCGCTTAGCAGTTGGAGAGGTGTTCTTTTCATGAAATTCTGCACCCTTTTTTCTCCAAATATAACTTTGCTCATTCCGGCCAAAATTTCTATTTTAACTTCATCAGTCAACAGGACCTGTTTCCAAAATTGACCAGGCTTGTTTCTATGTTCCTTTGCAAAGTTCTGACGCTGAATTTTGTGGTGTGGACGCAGGAAAGATTTTCTTCTGATGACTCCTCCATGAAGGTCATGTGTGTGCAGGTGTCGTTGCACGGTAGATCAGTGCACCAGCACTGCAGCGTCTGCTAAATCTTCCTCAACGTCTTTTGCGGTCAAACGGGGGTTTTGATTTGCCTTTCTAGAAATCCTACAAACAGTTCTCTCAGGAAGTCTTCCTGGTCTTCGAGAACTCAACTTGACCTTCACCGTTCCTGTCAACTGTCATTTCTTTATTACATTACGAACTGAGGAAACGTATACCTGAAAACGCTTTTCTATCTCCTTATAGCCTTCTCTTGCTTTGTGGGCATGATTTATTTTATATTTAGAGTGCATGGCAGCTGCTTAGAGGAGCCCATGGATGCTGATTGTTGGGACAAGGTTTGACAAGTTAGGGTATTTATGGAAGTTTTGAAATTTGCTTTTTCTAAAGATGACTGTGAACAAGCCACAGCCCTACCCAGCTAATGAGACCTTGGAAAAAGTTATCTGAGAGCTCCAATCTATTGCTGTCACCAAACTTTTGCCTTTCCTTTTTTCACTGTAAAATTGTACAAGACAAAAATAATACTATAATCTTGCTTGAAATGTTTCATTTTTAACTTTAAGACTTTTGGAGATCCTTTCATCTTCCACTCACTTAACTTTTCACAGTAACATAAATGTTGACCATGGGTGACCAAACCTTTGCATACAACGGTACGTTATGCAGATATATTCTCAGTAGGCAATCACGCAATGATATCCTCTCTGAGCACCACTATTGTCCCTTTCCTTTTCAAAAAGGCAACTACACCTCCACCCTTGCCTGTTCCTCCATCATGCCTAAATCATCGGGATCCCTGTGCATTGAGATACCCGTCCTGATCTTCTCTGAGCTACGATTCTGTAAAGGCCACATTATCCTAGTTGTCGAGGCCATCCACACACTCACTTCGGCCGTCTTACATGTTATACTGTGTGCATTGAAATAAATGCAATTTAAAGCACGTCCTCTGTGCTCTGTTGCTGTAAACTTACTCTCCTGATTCCCAGGTTGAAACGCTCACGTACCCGTACATGCTCACGGACTCCTGCACGTTGCTGCTGATACCCTTGTTTTCTCACTGACTTCGCTCTTTCGAGACGCACCCTCATGGCAATCTGTATTTTTTTAACATTCTCTGAAGGCAAAAACAAATTCCCCTGCGACAACGTTGGTCCCACTCCTTCTTAAGTGCAACCCGTCCCTCTCGTACAGGTTGACTCGACCCTTGAAGAGATCCCAATGATCCAAGAACCTGAATCCTTTCCCTCTGCACCAGCTCTTCAGCCACTCATTCAATTGGCCGATCTTTCTATTCCTGGACTTGTTAGCACGTAGCACCTCGAGCAATCGGGAGATCACTCCCCTCGATGTCCTGTATCTTAATTTCTTACGTAATTCCTTATACTCGGTTTGCAGGGTTTTATTCCTTGTTCAGCTTCTGTCGGTTGTACAAACGCTTACAGCGAACTCTGGCAGTTCACCCTCCCCCTCGACAACTTACGGCAGCCGCTTGCATACATCCTTGACACTGGCACCCGGGATGCTGTACACCGTCCTGGCATCTCGTTTGCGGCCACAGAATCTCCTATCGGACCCCTCAGCATCGAATCTCCCATCCCTGCGCCTTGCCTCACTGCATCCTTTCCCTCTGAGGCTCAGAGCCAGTCACAGTGCCAGATATCTGACAGCTGCTTCTCGCCACTGAAAGAGTATCTCCCTCAACAGTATTCAACAGGATACATCTGTTACTGTGGAGAGTGGCCTCAGGGGAACCCTGCACTGATTGCCTGCTGCCTTACTTCTCCCGGTGCTCAGCCGGCTCTCTGAAGACTGCACCTTGGGTGCGACCACCTCACGAAAATTATAAATCCCTCAGCCTCTCGGGTGATCCTGACGACATCCAACTCCAGCTTCATTTCCTTGACCTGGTCTGTCTGGAGGTGCAGCTGGGTACAGTTCACACAAATTTAATCAAAAGGGATACCTGACTTCCCATATCTGGCAGCAGGATAATTACACTGACCATGGCACCTGCACTGAATCAAGGACGAAACATCAGCAAGAAAATAAAATCTTGCCTGATTTGCCTGTGCCTTCACACGGAAGTATATTTTTAAAATATCTGCTCTCACTCCATACAACTGGGCCACTTACTCCGCTTCTTCACGCTGACTCCGCTTCAGCCAAAGCATCAACTCCCTACTCCAACGATGGCCACTTAATTTGGCCAGAACTTCTGGTCATTAGCTGCTGATTAACGATTAACAGTTAACTAACAGTCTTTAAAAGTGCCTCTTTGAGAGACCAGTTGAGTGAAACCCACAAGCAAGTCACGAGACCTTCCACTTTTAAACTCTCGCAGCTCTCCCTCCAAGTGCCGCCTCCTGTGAAGTGACACTCACCAGGGGTCTCATGCTGGAGGTCATGGTTTCAAAATGAGGATGGAAAGAACAAGGAAGTGACTGCAGATAGAAAAATGTAAATTGCCGTGACCCACTTCAATAATGTTTTGATGTGTATTTGTTGATTTGATATAGAAAGCTCCGGTACTGATTCTGATAAATACGATGAGGTGCCATGTTGTTACTTGTGGGGCGAGGAAATTTTGAATTTCTGCCACAGAAACCTGCGGAGGCAGAGTTGTTAAAAAAAAAGAAATTCAGAAAGCAGTCAGTGTTCTACTGGACTCCCAGTGCATCAGTGTGTTTGGGGAGGGAACAGTGAGATGGCGCTGTGACATTAGGTCAGCCCAGGACTGTGCTGAATGGCGGAGAAGACTGCAGTTACCCATTCATGCTGTCATTCTTTTGTGAGTTTATCACTCTCTGCTCAATGGAAAATTGCCATCAGTCAGCGTGTGAATCTTCTGTCGGTCATCGTTCCTGCCGAGGGCAGGTTGCAACTCACCTGTTAAACTCCTCCAGTTATCCTTTGTCTGGGAGTTTCCGCCTCATGCTCCTGTTCAGCGCAAAGAGATTGGTGCGTGGGTTGGGGGCGGGGAAGGGGAGTGGTGATCTTACACAGGTGCGGACAAGCTATTGAATAGTTTACAGCCATTTCCCAATCAGGAAGAATACTAAACTCGTAATGCTTCCCAATTTTATAGGTTTCGGATCCCGAATCTTTCATGAATTCTTAACTCATTGCGATCCTAATCTCCAAGGCTTGAATAAATGTACTGTATCTCCGTGCGCCGCTCGCAAGGCCGAAACGTGGATAATGTTCGAATGTGGGCGAATTCTATTGCCACATAAACATAACCTTTTCAGAGAATGAGAAAACCGAGGCTGCAGCTTTTTAAAATATTACAGCGACGCAGCCGGAGATCCGCATTTAAAAACGAATCGTATGGAAATATATTCACAATATTACTTCAGATTTTGGGTGCACTGTCTTCAAAATATTATTCATAATTGGTGGATAGAAACGGTGCAGCACACAAAGACTCTGAATGGTGTTGACGCGCTGCCTAGTTTCCTGGAAGTCATACCAATTCCTCGTTTCTCTCTGATCCCGGGGGAGAGTCTCCCTCAGATATGAGGGGTGTCTCTGCAACCTGCTGTCAGTTGGTATCCAGCACGAAGTTGTGGACTCCGGCTTCTCCACCACCTCTCCGCCAGCATGAGGGTTCCAGCCACAGCTTTCCCATTTTCCGCGCTACCTCCAATTGTACAGGCGCTAATGGTTTACTACCCGATGATTAGCAGCCTTTGGAGTTCCCGGTAAGTGACTGCATCCTGAGACGAAACTAACGAATCGGCGCTGAAACACTTTCCTGTTCTTATCTGGGCAACAACTTGACTTTTAGTTTTCTCGTCCCACAAATCTACTGAAAGGCGGAATGAGCTGTGGCCGTTTGTTCCTGCAAAAAGGAGTTTGGTAAATTTTCGTTTCGCGAACCATAAAATGTACGAGAATGTTAGCCATAAAATGTTGCTTGTTTGACATATTCACAGCGTGTTGTGTATTGAATTTAATATCACTGCATGCAGAGAGACCGATTCAGTTATTTTGCTATTTTCCATGCGCGAACTGTCCATTGGTCCACGTCGGTTATTCCCGGCAATATCCCGTCAGCACTATCCCATTCTTAATTTGTAAATTTCCCACAGTTTCCCTGTTGCCAAGTTCAGCTTCATCGACAGCCGCTCGAAACCACCACATGGACCTGATATTGTCAGCAGTCAGTAGACCGACGGAAGAGTCTTGATCTTCATATCCCCACTGCGTTACACCGAAGCTGGACATTACATATCGTCATCCCAACTCCTGTCGAGGGTGTATTTGCACCCCGTGCAGGGACACAGATCCCCAGCCCAGTCTCTCCGCTGAACGGTTGATGCATCCTTCTCTTTACATTTCAACTTCCGACCGGTAGGAGGCAACTGCCTTATAATTGAAGTCCACAAACATCCACCGAAGACTCACATAGCACAGAAACAGGCCCAAAATGTTCAGGACAGTCAAGGTGCAGAACCGAGCTAATCCATTTCCCTGCGTTTGGCCCATATCCCTTTGAATGTTCACTATCCACAGACCTGCCTGAAAGTATTTTAAACTTCGAAAGTGCAGCGGCTGTGCCGCTTCTTCTGGCAGCTCATTCCATGGACCTGCAATCCTCTCTGTGAAAATATTGCCCCTCCCGCTCCGTTCAATTATTTCTCCCTCACTTTAAACACGTGCCCACTGGATTCAGTCTCTGATATCCTGGGAAAAAATCTGTGACTCTTCACCTTAAAGATTTCTTCATGATGTCGTGAACCTTGACATGGTCACATCGCCGCCTCCTTCGCTCTGGGTAAACCAGTTCCAGGCTGCCCAGCCGTTCCTTTTAACTCACGCCCTCCAGGCTCGCCAACATCCTTGTGAATCTGCTCTGGATTGTCTCGCTTAATCACATCCATCCTATATTTGTGTGAGCAAAGCGGCACACAGTATTCCAAATGTTGTCTTACCGACGTCTGTAACACGACGTCCCAACTCTCATACTCGAGATTCCTCCTCATACAAATGTAAAACTTCACTTACACCTATTTCGCCGTCATATTGACTGTTTACCTCCTTTTCCACTTAGTCGTCTTACGAACGAATAAAATCTGTATCGAGTTTCTGCCACAACCACGAACAGAACCAGAGGGATCCCTATTCTCTTTCCGAAGATGTTTCTATTGCTCCGACTTTCACTGCCTTCTCCTTGAATCTGCAATCCATTCTGTTTCACTGCGACCACTGCAAGGCAAACTGATTCTTAAGTTGACTTTAAATAATCCCGTCCGCTCGCAAGGACAATTTCTGCAGTCCGACGCCGCAAACAGCGGGGCAGTGCTCCTTAAGTTATTGTTTCTTTGACAGGAGCATTTTGAGCTCCATCGTGGGGACTGTCGTTTTCACTTGCAAACGCAGGTGTTGACAGCGAATTCCCCAAATGTTCCACTTCATGAGCAACATGATTTGAAATCCGAACCATTTCCATCGCACCGCTGCTCACGGATTCAGATCAGTATTCCCGCCCTCCCCGGATCCCGACGCTTCGAGGTTATTTCCACAAAACCTCTGAATGTTTTAAAGTTTCACCAACAGATTTACTTGCATTTCTGCGGAACTCAGAAAAAGATGCGATTGACCC
>JAUZTB010055315.1:0-26282 GCA_034780895.1 Rhynchobatus australiae
TCGTAAATAAATGGTTTTCTTGTTTCCACGACTTTGTCTCTGGCATGGTGATTGTGAGCACGGATTATATCTCACAGAAAGCTTAAAGGTGAAGTGGAATTTCCGGCTCACGAGACATGAAAGAGAGATCAACAAATGAGCAGAGTGCGGGAGCGACTTGGCGCCACCCGCTCCTGTGCAACAGCTGCAAGTTAATTCATGGGTGTTTTGATTACAGAGGATATATGAGTGACATTGGGATTTGTGAGAAAATGTAACTATTCAAAATACTGATGTTCCCCGTGCAGCAATGGACAAGTCAGCTTAATAACGTGGGAACGAAGGGGAGGAGAGACAGGAATGCGGAACAGTCTGATCTGACGTTTATTGATACAGAGGGACCAATGCATGTAGACGGCAGATTGTGATTAATTTAGGGAAGCTAAAGCCGCCTGCTTGGGTAAAGCGAAACCATAATCACTGGTGAATTCCCAACTGTCCGAATGCGGAGTTATCTTCTCCGTCAGATTTTCCTTCCTTTCGGTTCCTGCCCCTGAATTTACATCGACAGATCTGTCATCACCTGTCTTATCCCTGTTGCCCTTGGTTAAGGCCGTCACTGACTATTTTCTATTCATCCAGTACCTCATACGTCTCGAAATAAGTTCGAATTAATTTGTGCTTTCTCCTTGGAATTCTTCTCCCCTAACTCATCTGTATCAACGATATGGATGAGTGGATCATCCAGGTTCGCTTCAAGCACACGGGTGAGCGGAAAACGAATTTGTTAAGAGCTGGAAGGTGGATTTCAAGCGGATGCAATCAGGCTCAGAATGAGACAAAACGTAGATGGTGGAGGAATATGTGGAGAATTCTGCACATTCACTTTAGATGCTGTTTATCTAGCCGATTGTAAAGCCTGGGAAGGGATCAGGGTCCGGAAACGGAACATGACGCAGAAGTGAGATATCAGTGATGCTGCGTTTGGGTGACGGTCCAGCTAGAGGCTTCCCTGTACACTATTTTGTTTTATCGTTCACGTCTTGTCATTCTGCTGGGATGGAATGGTTTGGAGGCATGGATAAGAGGAACAGAAGCATGCAGTCAAAATAGAAAGCATTGAAACACCTCATTCCAAAGCTTCCATGAGAGGTGGGCTTCCGTTTTGCAACAGCAAATCTGTGAATCTGTGGATTTACTTGCTGAACCGGAAGTTGAGTTTTTCAGGGAAGTTCGCAGAACAGACGCATCACTGAGGCACGGGCTATGTCAGAGTAATCTCTGGAGGTACGCTTTGCCAGCTGGAAATAGTTTAAGTGCCATTTAGTTGGCAAAGACGGAAGAGGTCAAAGTTGATTAAATACGCAAAGAAACTACAGTTGTCAGTAAGAATGACTGAGAGGAAATCAGCACACACCGTATTGGAAGAAACTGATGTTCATTCACTGTGGATAAAGTACGTAAAAGGGAAGGTATCATTCAAATGGAGATACAGAGAACGTCTGGAACACTGTGTAGAGACACTACCTCCGAAGTGTTTAATTTATTTGGTTTAATTTCTCCATTCGATTATTCCCCAGTATAACGCAAACTGCCCTAATTTGGAAGGTAGGACTGACGAAAGCGTGACGTCAATGCTGAGATCTCCAGAATGTCCAAGACTGATTTCAGGATCATTGCAAATAAACTGAGTGCGGGAAAATGTGTCTGACGAGTTCATGCAAATGCAAAAGGAAAATGCAACGTCACAATGAGTAAAACAAAGTTCACACGAAGTGTTTGTTCAGTGGTTTGTGGATAATCTGAACGAGGAGAACACAAATTCTCTTAAAAGATATTCCGCCTGGCGTATAAGAGCTCACTGAAACAGAGAGTGTGGGCAGTTGGAGCGTTTTATACAACTGATCACTGCTTCAGGTGGAAAATGGGATATCCAGAAATATTTCACATCGTCAGAATTTACTATCCTGTACTTGCAGCCGTCGGCATTCCTGGTAAGGGACTGGAATTGAATGGTAATTATTTGAGACTCCCTGTAATTGTATTATACTTGCCGCGTAGGAGAGCACTACGATCTTGCTGTCAGTATCTGTTGACGTATTTCAGAAAGGGGGAATTGAGAAGAAAAATTTGCCGTTATTACCTTTTAGAATATAACTTATGTTACTTTGATGGCGTATTTATGAATGGCAATTTAAGTGAACATTTCAATATACTTACATATATTTATGTATGATCAACCTGAGCACATAATGAAAATTGATCTTTTATTATTAACATTGCCCAATACCAGAAATATTGAAGTATGATTACAAAGCGCACTGTCGACCAGATTCCACACCAACGTCACCTCTCGCTTGATTCAGCCCCAAACCGTCGTCGGCTTTTCCTTTCTGTCCAGCCTAGGCTGAGGAAACTATAATTGTACTGTCTCCACGCAAATCTATGTTGTCCAACTGACAGGGCAAAACACAATGACCCAAACTCTATTGTCTGGCAGAATACACCAAAAACACTCTCTCTGTCGGAATAAAAACAATTGGTTATGTCATGTTATCATCCTTTCGAATTCCCGTCAATTGCTTACCAGAGAAGTCATTGAGAAGTACCTTTATTCTGAATGTTTCTTATGTGTAACTGGTCAAGTGCCATTTGGTGTTTCATCAACAAATATGACCTTTTTTATCAGTGTCGTCGCTAATGGTTGAGAAGAACGAGCAGGGGAAAAAAAGGTTATTTTTCTTTGAAGACGAGTAGTTATGTCTGACAACAATTTACATATATTTTCAAACAAGGAGAGTATTGTCCTCCAAACAGTTTCTTCAGCCGTGTCTCCACCACTGCCTCTGTTCTTTTCAGCTCGATCATCAGCTACTTCCCCATTCAGGCAGCGGGAGTATAATTTGTGTCCCATTACTTTAATCACCTCGTTCATTTGGTGCCTTGTTTCTAGTTCTCCACTTGTACCATCTGAAAAACAACTACATCGCCCTTTATGGTTCTATAAATGCTTATAATTCGGAACAGATTTTCTATGAGCCTCTTCATTCCCACAATCATTTCACTGATCACACCTGTCCCAGGCCTTCTGCTTTTCACGCCCTGCACGATGCCCAGTCAGCCAACTGATCTCTTCTGCCCTGCGGATTCCCGCGTCCCGGACATCTCGATGGTATCTCCGTTCCACAATGCCAGGCGGTCAGAGAGTGACGGCTCATTTTAATGGAGACGATGTGATTTCCTGTCTCCGAATATGCCAGAAAGGCATTTGACATATTGTGATATCATAAGGCTTTACACGCCGTCTCTTAATATCTCACCGAAACAGATGTAATAACTTCAAGATGTCTTACACAGACAATTCTTAAATAATTTCATTTCAAAAGTGACCCAGAGGTCAGTTAATTTAAAGCAGTATAGTAACTTCAAGTAATGTGAAAATACAAAAAAAAAATCCTGGCAAGTCTCTAACCCCATTAAAACCATGGAGATTGCGCTCCATGCCCTCTCCTTTGTGTCTGGCCATCTGTTCATAGCATGGCAGCACCACACGAAGGTGCTCTGTTCTCAGCTCAACCTCCAGCTGTCCTTCCTGTCGGTTGGCTTCGGAGCATGAAACTAACTCAGCTGCACGTCGCTTGCGGAGTGTCAGTCTGATCGGCCATCCGCACCCTTATCGTCAGCACAGACTGCTAACCTGACGGCGGCTCCAGGCAGTGGCCGGATTCGATTATTCATTTCACTGTGGCAATCAATACACACTGACCAGTCTAGATCCTTTGGGAAGTAACAACATATTTTGTAATTTCTTTCAGTTAATTTAACTGCGATTGTGATCCTGTCCCGCGGAAAATGTGGTCTCTCCAAATGCATCAAACGCTACCTGGTGGCCATGGCGGCAGCAGATCTGATGGGCGTTGTTCTTGCTGTAATATTGGAGCAGATTAATTTTAGCTATCTGTTTGCTAATTTCTTGTTCAGAGCTCCGGTGTGTACTGTGATACATGTCCTGCGTGTTGCAATATCGGACTGTTCCGTTTGGTTGACGGTTGTTTTCACTTTCGATCGGTACGTCGCCATCTGCTGTCAGAAGCTGCGGAAACGGTATTGCACCGAGAGAACAACAATTGTGGTGTCAGTGACAGTGTGTGCAGGGAGCTGTGCTGGGGCTATTCCATTTTACTTTGGAGTGGATCCAAGGCGTTGCGTCGCCACAACTGAATACCTAATGTCACCCGTGTGGAGAGCCGAAAAGTTATGTGACAGTATCGTAACTCCGGTGTTACCAATCTGTTTAATACTGCTGTTTAATACTTTAACTGTTAGACATATTATAGCGGCAAATCGTGTCCACCGGGACTTCCGGAACAGCAGCGAGAACCAGGAGGATGCAGAGGTGGAGAGCCGGAGAAAGTCAATGATTTTGTTGTTCGTCCTCTCAACTAATTTCCTTTTACTGTGGATGCCTATTTTATACACACTATGAACTGGCAAGCGGAAAACTACTCCTACGCAGACAGATACCTCAGCACGCCGAGATATATCCTACAACAGTTTGGGTGCATGTTCCAGTTTCTCAGTACCTGCACCATCACGTGTCTCTATGGACTGACACAGAGGAAGTTCAGGGAGAATCTGAAAAATGGAGCGAAATTTGTGTTTGTATAAAGTGGACAACTCCATGTAAACACGAATTGTTGATCTTTAAATCGTTTATTCGGATCTGTTTTATTTGTGGCGCAGGGGCCTGATGTTTCCAGATCCGACTGTACAGTGATTAGGATTCAAACAAGAAATTGATTCAACAGATTAGGCAACAACGACTTAAATTTTAATTTCACTTCAGTATTATTCACATATATCATGATATTAAATACCGTGGATGACGAAAGAGTAATTCAGAAGTGAGCAGGAATCAGTCGGACTCCATACAGGGAACACCGGGTGAGCAAAGGCCTGCTGAGTACGGAAACAAAAACACAACTCGTTTAACAAAACAAAACCTCCCATCTCATCCAATAGTTGTCCTTTCTAGTGTCTGTTTTGGCAGCATATTTGTTGTTTTCTGTTATTATTTCAGATTTCCAGCATCTGAGGTCCACTGTGATATCATCGTTTGTCACCGCGACACATTCGTGCTAGACTGGTCAGCAGCAGCGAAGTATCAGGGGTTCCAGTATATTTGTCTGTCAGGGAAGTGAGTTAAGGCTCGCCCAGTGGACTTCGGCTATGCTGACGCTTTGATGTCCTCAAACATGGTAAACTCGCCTGCACGTTTGGTGACGGGGATGGTGCTCATCCTTTCCGCTGATCTTCCTAAAAGCTAGAATTATATTGAACTTGTTCCGAGCTAATCCCGCGCCACTCTTTCGTCGCTTGTAGCAAGACAGACTTTTCAAGCAGAATTGAACGTCTATGATATAGTCAATTGTCAGTAAATACTGTCTGTATTTGGCATTAATTTGAAGGCATAAGTCCAAGCATGACTCTTCTGCACTCCACGTACTTCTGGAAAAGATCGGCAAGCTACTTAGGATCGGGATAAACACAGGTTGTTAAATAGTTGATTAGGGTACAGAAATGAATTGCAAAACCAGAGGATTAGTGTGGGAGAAGGAGCGCAGACATTTCCCTTTGTGAGACTCATTGACAATCGCGTGTTGATAGAAGAGTGTCACCTGGAGATTGAAGAAGCGTCAACACAGGTCTGATTTATAAGGATGTAATCAGGGTCTGGTTTCTCCGTGGAATAAAACCCGTGAGAACTCATTGTTATTTTACAGGCTTTAGTTCTGGTGATTTTCACCATTTGATCGATGAGCGCGGTGACACCCCATTTATAAGGCACAAAAAATAAATGAAAATTTATCCAGTAGTATGAGGGGAACTGAAAAAAAAAACATGGATATCGCAAAACAAGGGAAGATCACCGTTTATTGTTGAAAGACGTGATTAGACAGGAAATGAAGAGAGAAACTGCGGGAGGATGAAAACCATGACATCATCGAAAGGACAATGGAGGGAAAGTTGTGAAACATACAACAGCATCGATTATGTATCTGAAACGCGAAGTGAGCTTGTCAGGACTGTCAGTGGGAAAGGCTTCGTGGTGAGGGCTTAATTGTCCTTTATAATACTGAGAAGTGTTGTCTTTCAGTCTGTCCAGAAGCTGCCAGCCACATTCTTGAAAACAAACTGTGTGTTGTCACGGCGGTTTCCATGTTGGTTCCGATGCATTGATTTCGAGGAATATGGCAGACCTTCATTCTGTTAAATCTCACCAACCTGCCACAATCACTTTCAGTATTGAAATCACATGGAAGACAGGTTAATGCGCTGGGAATATTCTAATGAGCGATACCTATCTGCGCTGAACGATCAGATTCAATATAATATTGTTCCCGACCAAACTTGTGATAGCGGAGCTCAAAGTCCGTGCCACAGAAATAGAACTTGCAATCCTCCATCTGACGGACTGAACAGGCAATTTGTTGTAATATCCCTTGACGAGCGGAGTATATTGAACAGAGATAATTTAAGTAAACATACTTGAATGTCAACATGTGTCCAGTTGGTTACAGCTGATTCGGCTGAGGAGATGTTCTCACTGATCTACTTTCTGCTGTATAAGAGTTTCTTACATCAATTGCCAACACATGTGGAGAGCTGGGAAGTTGATTTCAACCCATCGCGGCTGCACATAGAGATTGGGATGTCCGTTAAATTACTACAGATGCAACATTTGCTAACCTGCACTTGCAGCGGTTGGAATTTCTGGTAATATGTGGATTCGGCCACTATTTCTCTGGACTTCTCTTCGTGTTACCATTGTCCGCAGGGTATTGTTCATTTTACTGCAATGCTCTGGAATCAAGTGCATCATTTTGATTTATTATTTTCTGTCTGAACCTGTATCAATAGCACAGGATTGTTTTTGCAACAAATAAGAAATGAACCTTGCAGTTTTGAAGCTGCAGAGAAGTTTGTTCGAGTTAATTTTCATCACTTCAAATTGGCACTAAATTAATCCTCCTTTCATACTAGTCCAAGAGATTATGTTTCTTCGGCACTTTCTCCAGGTTATTTCAAATCGATGTCTTCAGTTTAAGATGACTTGTGTGTGCGAAGAATTAACACGCTCTCCCAAATCCCTGTCAATTCGCCCTTCAACTGCAACAGTGGACAATCTGAAAGACCGAACGTCTCAACCTGTCGCAGATTACGTCGTGGAATTAAATGGCCCGTTCTAAATATTAATAAGTTGGCTGAAAGGTGCTCGCGCATTCGTCACACGGGTCCTGCGTTTTCTTGTTTTCTACTAGGATCCAAGTTAAATTCGTCGCAACGTGAGAGGACCAGAACTGGACTGTGTCTATACATGTCAGCTTCATTTCAGAATAAAATCGGGAGGGGAACACGACACATGTCAAGATGACAGTGCAATTGACTATGTAAGTCTTCATTCACGACGATATTACACGAACAAGTGGGTAATATCGTTTGACCGTAACTTTGGGTGTACCGTTGCAATCCCAATTACTTATCAAAAGCTATCGAGTATCTTGAGTATGAATATTACTTATATGACCCCGTCGGAAAGACAATTTGGCGTTCCGTACCGAACCAGAGACTGATCTGCTGTAGCAGAACTGGCACTTAATTGATGAACTGATCAAGGTGCGTGACAGTGAGCGTGCGTTAACACATTCTTGCTATTTATTTCCTATTTTAGTTGTGATTCTTTAAGTTGGAAACAGTTATGATTCTTTAAAAATGTCTCCAGCAGTTTCTCCGCCATTGAATCTTTGTCCTTCCCGTGCAAGCTTTAGTTCTCTTCTCTGTTAAGAATGGGAAGTAGAATGTTAATTATTACTGTCACATTGCATGACACTTCGAATTCGTAAGTTGTATTTTCTCATTTTCCTTCATTGCAATTATTAAACAATTAGTGTGATGTTGCGGTGATTTATTCCATGCAATTGCTTTGAGTTTGCTGTGAGTTTTGGTTGAACTATTAATTTCCGCAATGCAAACTTTAGAGGATGGATCGGACTCAGCGCCGACGAACCAGCAAAACTGTGTGGCCTTCCAGCTCTGCACGTCCCCGACGTCTCAATGCTTTGTCTACTTCACGAGACAGAGCGGTCACTGAACGGCGACGCAGCCTCCAAACTACGAAGAATGAGCCGGACCCATTGATCGTTGTCGGATGGCTTCTGCTGACAGATGGCTTGTTCCACCGTCTCCCAATGTCTCTCCTCAAGTGATTAAACATAATTATTTTGAAGATGAAACTGTGAAACGTATTCATTTTATGTGGTAGTTAAACTCAGTGCGATCATACAAGCAGTGCAGTTATTCTGAGAAAGGGTAACTGACCAGAATATTTCCGCAGTTTCTGCTGGGTGGCTAAGTTCTTACAGAATCTTCTGTTTTGTAAACAGTTGCATTATTTGCGTTTGAACAAACTACTCAGCTCCAAAGTAGGTCCCCAAGCCCATTCACAGGACCGACGTTCTCTGGATCCCCAAGTCACCGATAACGTAAACCTGAAGCCACTGCTGCAGCATTGGGTTCAAATCCACACAGAACCGCCCCGGGGGCGCAGTGCCGCACCTTATGTGCAGCTCATTGCTCATTCTAACCTGCATATGAACTCATGAATTGTTCTCCAAGAATGTGGACGCTTAGGATAGCAACATGGGTACTAGAAAAGGAAAAAAATAAATGACCGCAGGAAATTTATGACGTTGCGCCACTCGTACCGATATTTGTCTTAGATATACTTGACTTTGATAAATAGCCGGTGCGTTCTGAACAGCGGCACCCACCGGATTTGACTCCTCTCCCTACCCCAGGTGACTACTAGTCAACGTGTAGTGTCGAATTGCGGGACACACAGCACTTGACACTCCAGGGATTTACGCGGGGAATCCGCCTCTCCAATAACACACCAGGGCAATGGAGAAAGGAATGTAATTTCCTATAATTTCCACCGTTGCTGTAATACGCGTATCCAAATGTGAATATTCTGTGATTTATTTCCTACTAAATTTGAAATTTTAAGATAATACCTAGATTTAGACATCTGTTTAATATTTTGCATCGATTTGAATGTTAAATATTCAAAATATGAGAAAAATCGCATTTGTTGTGAGAATAGGCAAAGCACCTCCTCCAGCTTTCAGAGATCTGTCAGTTGATGTTTGGATGGATTGTTCCACCGTCTCCCAATGTCTCTCCTCAAGCAGTATACCACCGGTAGTCCACTCTACACGTCCACACTTGCTCGCCCAGGTACAGAGTGCCAGTCTAATCCACACCCAGTCAAAGAAAGTGAAGGTGGGCTGTATTCACTGGCAACTGTTTCCAGCTGTGGCAAAACACACAATATTTAGCCATGGAGATCAAATATAACGAATGAGTTTGGTTATGTTTGGAATTAATTCTCACGTTACATCCCTGCTGTTAAATTAACTGTGATTGTGATCCTGTTCTGCGGAAAATTTCGTCTCTCCAAGTGCGTCACGCCTTGCCTGGTGGTCACGGTGGTAGCAGATCTGACTGTGGTTGTCATTGCTCTTAAAATGGAAGAGATTAATCATATCTAATTGTTTGTTCATTTCCTTCTCATTGCGCACTGACACATCCACTAAGGATGGCAGGAATGGACTTTTCTTGTATTAACGTTATTTATACAGCACGGTAACAAGCACTTCGGGCCCAACGAGTCAATGCTGGACATTTAAACTCATGTTACCTACCGGAACATATTTGGAATGTGGACGGAAACCGGAGCAGCCGGAGGAAACCCACACAGACACGGGGAGAACGAACGAACTCCTCTCAGACAGTGATATGTTTGAACTGCGATCGGCGGCGCTGCAATGGAGTCGCGTGAACAGCTGCGCATGTGCATACAGTGCCGCGTGTTCTGTTTGGTTCACGGCCGTTTTTACTCCCGATCCCTGTATCGCTATCTGCTGTCAAAGCTGCGGAAACAATATTGCACCGAGATAATGGCGACTGAGGTGACCATTACAGTGGGTGCGGTGAGCTGTGTAACCTACGTTACTTCACAGTGGAGCCTTGTGTTATAATTGATCATGTGCTGTGGCGTTGCGTCTCCACAGCTGAATATTTTTTTCTTCATCCATGTGGAAAGCACGTGAATTAATTGAGAGTGTCATTGCACCCTTATTAGCAATTTGTTTCATTCTGTTGTTCAATGCTGGAACAGTCAGACATAAGGGCAGAGAGAGTCCACCGTGGACTCTGGAACAACCGTGAGAATCAGAGAAATCTAGAGATGGAGAAACGAAGAAGTTCAATGATATTTTGTCTGTTATATCAACCAATTTCATCTCATTGTTGATGCCCTATGTCATACACTACTGTCTTGCAATTGTTAAACTACTCTTACAAAGACAAGTATTTGAGCACTCCGATATACATTGCTCAACAATTTGCTTTTATTTTTTCAATTCCTCAGCACCTGCACACGACGAGTGCATACGGAATCACACGGGAAATTCAGGGAAGAACTGAAAAGTGGAATTAGATATATATTTTTTTAACTCAGCAGAATTGTAAATAACAATTCTGATTGTTAATTGGTTGAGTTTTGAAAATAAAACTATTCGGAAGATTTTGTAGAGTTACGGCTGATATCCTGAAGCGGGTATCAGTCGACATGAGCCGGATATTATCGGATTTCCGTACTTAAATTGGAGGAGCTGCCGGAGGCTGAAGTGCATTCGGCGAGGAAACTCGTGAACATAACTGAAGGTTACGACAGCTGAAAAAAATGGTCGTACCCAGAGATCGCGTTGGTTTGGAGTCTCTTTCACGTTGCACATATTTGGAGAAGAGGGGAAGGGGGTATCTACGTCATGTAACACAGAAAGGATTATCTTTACAACACCAAGTGAATGACTGATATTTTGATGAACAGTAATTTATGTCTTCCAGTTGTTTTTTTTAAGGATTATATGTTGTCAGAAATAGATCTTCCGTCCGAAATGTAATGTTGAAGTTACCTCACGATATCCCTCTGCATTCCCACTAATTAGTGTGTCAACGATGCCACGTTTTGCATTGGGTGTTTATTCGGATCCCTCTTAAAATTCGGATTTCATAGGATATAAATACTTGCCATTGAAACTATATGCGGATTCTCACCGCTCTCTGGGCAAAGTAATTTCTGTTGAATTTTCTGTCAGGTTAACCATCATTCTATTTCCTTTGTTTACTGAACAGGGAGACATTGATATTCCGATCGGATGGAACCATGAACTTGCTCTCACACACAGGGTGTTTAGCGTTGTGTTTCAAACGGGACAGGGTAACATAAAGGAAGGTGTCAGCATTTTTTTGTTTCTCGTCTTGCAAAAAGAAGCTGCTGCGTGTGTTGTGCCACAGCATCTGAAGGCAGATTTTCTATCTCTACACAATCACATACTGTCAGCAGTTGGAGGCTTATCAAAGTATCATTCCGCCATCTGTTATCAGACCAAAGTTCCCTTCAATTCTCAGCCATCTTGCAATGTATCGCTGCAATATCCACTATTTTCTTCCACAGATACTTCTTTGAGAAATCGTGTTCTTTATTCTAGACTTCGTGAAGTAATGGGGATCACAAGAATATATGTGATATGATGCAAGAAAAAAGTGTAATGGTGCTTATTAAACGATCATTAAAAAACGTTATTAGTAATAATTGCACAAACTCATCATTTATGATCGTCTCAAATGCTGAAGGAAGAATGGCTTGTCGGTAGAGAGCAGCACTGCTTCCGAATTCCAAACAGGGAAAATAACGATCAAATGATTTATGAAACATATGCAGTCCTCGTGGGAACGTGACCGTGGTTTGGTAGCTGTTGGCTTGGGAATTCCAGGATAATTAAGGACAGGTGATATATTTCCAAATCTGGACTTGACGTGACATTTTCAGTAAAGCTGCAAGTGACCTCCTGATATTTCTGCGCTGAAGAGATAGAAATCGCGGGTTGGGAAGGTTCAGTCACTTGGTCATGGGCAGAGGGTACGACATTTATGGTGTCAATTTAGCTCAATGTTTCGGATACTAAAATAGTAGGATGCATCATCATGATGTCGGTCTTCTTAATACTTCAAAACCCGGTGCACGTGAATATTGCACCCACCGGATTTGACTCTTCCCACTGGTACCCCAGCTCACTACTGGTCGACACGTTGAGTTAATTGACAGGACACACTGTCATGGTTCCGAGTGCTGGCCCTTGATTCGGCGCCATTGATGGTAGTGCAGCACATGGATTCCATGCACGACTGATCTCATAATGACACACACCTGAGTCCCATCAGGAGACTAGCATAATAACCCTGGTTTCATTAGCTCTCGAGTATTGGTCTACCTCAGGGTATCCTTCGTCTCCCGGCTGTTTGGAGCTGTTTATTCTAGAGCAGTCCCGGTTTTGCTGTGTATCCTCGAAAATCCTGTTACCTTGTCGGGTCTCTGTCTCAGAGCCCCGAGGCAAGATTCCTGCTGGTCGAGCCTGTGTTCTTTTCTGAGGAAGCATCCCGACTCCAGTCTCGTACCGGGGTTCTGTATTTGGGTTCTCCACGATTTCCTGTGACACTGTGACAGAATACTCAGGCCACCATGAACTAGTGGGCATAAAGCCCTCACCAGCTAGGGCTCACTTCTGGGCCGGCATGACCAGCAGCTCCGGGAAGATATGGCAGTCTGCTGTACCCGAGTAGCGAATGTTAGACATGTCAGTGAACAGATCAGCTGAGTCTCCGCTCTTCTTGCCTCTTCCACTCCCAGAATGGAGAACTCCCAGCAAACCCGTAGGAGCATCACCCTACTGTTTGACGACCCGAGCACACAAGGCACCACACGTACCTGACCTAGAACCTTTCATTGGGGATCTGGGAAAGCGTCTTTCCTTCATGCTACAATGCTCCTTATCGTTTGAGCAGCGGCCCTCCACGTACACCACCGACAGATCCAAGATAGCATTTATCGTGGGGCTTTTGCGATCACGTGCGCTGGAATGTCCCACCGTCTGGGACAATGAGCCAGAGACGTGATCTTCATTTCACACCTTCTTTACAGAACCGAGAAGGGTCTTCGACCATCCTGTCAGGGGTAACGAGGCAGCCAAGCTCATGCTCTGTCAGGGCTCCCACAGTGTCGCGGAGTACTCAGTGCAGTTCCGGACGTTAGCAGCGCACTCGGGGTGGAATGATGAGGCTCTCCAGGATTGTTTTTCAGCAAGGCCTTCGAGGCAGGATAAAGGACATGTTGGCGGCAGGGAATGAAACAACCAGCCTGGATGCGTTGAACACCCTCCCCAGAAGGCTGTACAACCGGCAGAGAGAGAGGACAGTTCGTCCACACCTCCGTTCACACCACGAGTCACCTTACCATCCACTCCCAGCCCTTAGCCTTTTTGCTCCTTCCGCTCCTAGAGGCGCTACCGACCTGGTCGATTGCACAAACCCAGGGGGAGCAATCAATGCAAATGGGACGGAACCGCCTTTCTCCCTCCCAATGACGTCGGAGGTTAAGCGCTGGGAATTGCCTCTGTTGCGGCCAGCCTGGCCATTTTCATGCCACTTTTCCGCTCGGCCAAAAAGGAGAGGGATCACCGGTGGAGAGGAGGTCCTGGTGAGCCAGGCAACTTTCCATTGTGTCACCCAGAACCGGATGCTGATCCCAGCTACCACAAGGCACATCCAACAGTCCCTGTCCCTTACCGCCTTGGTGGACTCCGGTGCCCAGGGAAATATTTTGGGCGAAGGCGTATCCTACCGGGCCGGGATTCCTCGGGAGCCACTGTGTACCCCTCTAGAAGTTCGGACACTAATGGCAGACTGTTGACCCGAGTCACCCAAAGTACACTTCCGCTGTCGTTGCTGATCCGTGGAAACCATCGGGAACAAAACCAGTTTCACATGATAGCCTCACCACAGACTCTGACGGTTCCTGGGTACCACTGGTTGAGCCGCCACAATCCCCACCTCGGTTGGGCCACTGGCAGGATAGCCTGTTGGAGTCCATTCTGCCAGTCCACTTGTTTCCAATCGGCCCTTGCTCCGGTACAGGCTACCGCTAGTTTGTCGGCCGCCGAAACCCCAGAATTGGCCAGGGTCCGAGCGGAGTATGACGATCTGAAGTAACTATTTAGTAAACAACGGACTCTTTCCCTGCCCCCACACCGGCCATACGATAGCACGATCACCATCCTCCCCCGAGCTCCGCTACCTACCGGTCGGCTATATAACTTGGCCCATCAAGAGAGGGAAGCAATAGAAGAGTATATCGATGAATCTCTCTCGGTAGGAATTATTCGCCGCTCATCCCCCCACCCCGGTAGGCGCATGGTTCTTCTTTGTGAAGAAGAACGGGTCACTGCGTTCGTACCTCAACTACCGAGGCCTAAATAACATTACTGTCAAAAACATATACACACTACCTCTCATCAATTCGGCTTTTGAACTATTCAGGAGGCCACCGTATTCTCCAAACTAGATATACGAAGCGCTTACCACCTAGTTAGGGTAAGGGAGGGAGACGAGTGGAAAACAGCATTTACCACCCCTCTCGGCCACTTCGAATACCAAGTAATGTCATTCGACCTCACCAGTGCTCCTGCCGTTTTCCAAGCTCTCATCAATGATGTCCTACGAGACTTCATAAATCTATTTGTGATTGTCTATCTGGATGACAGCCTGATCTTCTCCAGCAGCCTCCGGGAACACAACCATCAGGTCCGTCAGGTCCTTCAGAGGCTTTGGGAAAACAGGCAACTTCACAAGGCTGAGAAATGTGAATTCCATGACCCCTCCGTCAGCTTCTCAGGATACGTCATTGAGAGTGGACAAGTCAGGGCAGATCCCGAGAAGTTGAGGGCGATGGCGGAATGGCTTCGACAAACGACACGCAAACAACTCAACCGTGTCTGGCGTTTGCCAATTTCTAACGCCGTTTCATTAGGGATTATAGATGGGTGGCAGTGCCCCTTACTCAACTGAACTCCACCTGCGACCCCTTTTCGTGGGAACACCGAAGCTGACTCAGCGTTCTGGGACTTCAAGAAACGCTTCACGTCCTCCTCCATCCTGGCTCAACAAAACCACTCCAGCCAATTTATTGTTGAGGTCGATGCATTCGACTCCGGTCCTCTCACAACGCTCAGTTTCGGATCAGAAACTGCACCCCGTGCAGATTTTTTTTCTCACCGGTTGCAACTCCACCCCCCCCCCAACTCAATTACGACGTGGGGAACCGGGAGTTACTGCCTGTGAAGCTTGCGTTAGAGGAGTTCAGGCACTGGCTGGAAGGAGCAGAGCATCCGTTTATCGTTTGGACAGACCACAAGACCCTGAAATATGTCCGAACCGCTGAACTCCTGAATTCCCGCCAAGCCCGGTGGGCATTATTCTTTGGCACGTTCAGGTTTACGTTAACCCATCGTTGTGGGTCCAACGCCCAGAGACAAGCCCCACGCTCTCTGCCGGCAATGCACTACCGAGGAGGACCATCCTAACCCCGACACCATTCTTCCCCGGTCCTGTGTTGCGGCCCTCACCTGGGAAATCGAGGCTTCAGTGAAAGAAGCCCAACGGACCCAACCTGACCCAGGCAATGGGCCACCCAACCGCCTTTTTGTACCACAGTACGTGAGGTCTCAGGTTCTTCAGTGGGGACATTATTCTCGTTTCGCCTGCCATCTGGGGATTGATAGGGCACTTTTCCTCCTGAAGAAACACTTCTGGTGGACCTTCGTAGAAGTTAATACCCGTTCCTTTGTTTCTGCCTGTTCTGTCTGCGCCCTGGGAAAGCCTCCCACCGACCACCTGCTGGACTGCCTCTTATCTTAACCGTACCTGGCCATTAGTGGTCCCATATAGCCCTGGATTTTGTCACAGGACTGCCCCCTTCTCACGGGAACACTGTTGTTGTCACTATAGTGGACGACATTTCCAAAGCAGTGCATTTTGTGGCCCTTCCCAAACTCTCTGCTGCTCGGGAGACAGCTGACCTGGTCGTCCAGCAGGTCTTCCGCTTCCACAGAATACCTGCAGACATTGTCTCCGAGCGGGGTCCCCAGCTTGTTTTTGCAGTATGGAGGACCTTGTGGCAGGCCCTCGAACGTCGGTAAGCTTATCGTCCGGTTTCCATCCACAGACGAACGGCCAAACTGTCCGGGCGAATCAAGATTTGGAGACAGCACTGCGATGCATAACAGCGAACAACCCGTCGACATGGAGCACCCACCTCGCTTGTGTTGAGTACGCCCACAACAGTCTGGTCTGTACTGTCACTGGAAGATCCCCCTTTCAATGCTCGCTCAGTTACCAACCTCCTCTGTTCTCCATCCTTGAAAAGGACATCTCCGTGCCCTCAGTTCAAGACCATCTCCGCCGTTCTCGCAACGTCTGGGGGACGCACGCACGGCCCTGCTCTGTACTGCCGACCGTTACCGGAGAATTGCTGATGGTCAGCCGGTTCTTGCACCGATGTACTAGGCTAGGCAGAAGGCTTGGCGCTCGAGTACGGATATCCCCTCAATGACGATCTCAAGAAATTCGACCCTCGCTTCTTGGGACCTTTTGAGATTGAGCGGATTGTCAATCCCACGGTGGTCGGGCTCATATTTCCGACGGTTAGGAGGATACGTCCCACTTTCCACGTGTTCCTGGTGAAGCCAGTGTCTAGCGGTCCGTGTTTACCTCCGGCCAAGCCCCTCCGATCCCCCGGTTCGTTGACGACTACCTAGTTTACACCGTCCGGCGTTTACTTAATCTGAGCCGGCGGGTTGGAGTCTGCAATGCTTGGTCGACTGGGAGGATACGGTCTGGAGCGACTTTCCTGGGTTCCTAGCTCCTTCATTTTAGACGCCTCCATCATTCGTGTATTGTATCAGAACCATCCGGTCAAGCCCAGTGGGTCGTCTGTGGACTCCCATTGAGGGGTGGAGGGGGCTACTGTCATGGTTCCGAGTGCTGGCCCTCGATTCGTCCCCACTGATGGTGCCTAGTTGTGCAGCACATGCATTTCATGCACTACTAATCGCATAATTACACACACTTAAGTCTTATCATGAAACTGGCATAATAAACCTTGTTTCATTAGCACTAGTTGCCAGAGCATTGGTCCACCACAGGGTATCCTGCGTTTCCCGGCTGCTCGTAGCTGTCAATTCTAGAGCAGACCCGGTTTTGCGGTGTCTCAGAGCCCCGAGGCCAGATTCCTTCTGTTCGCCGCCTGCGTCATACTGGAAATAGCCATACTGGATGCATGTCTTTATAAGCCAGTAAATGAAATAGATGAGCCTGTTAGTCATGACATACATTTAAAGGCATTTTCTTGACAATAGCTGGGATGCTGAGTGCTATTCCCGTCAGCACACTATAGGAAGGATGTGCTTCTCCGGAGGAGTGCACTGAAGAATCAACTGGATGTTGCATGGGCGAGCATTTCAGTTATGAGGAGGGACTGCATAGGAAGGGGTTGTTTTCCAGGTGGCAGACGAGGCTGCAGGGGTATCGGAGGAACATAATGTTATGAATGGCACAGATAAGGGAGGTTGTTTTACCTTTTTTTTAATAAAAGGGTTGTCTAAGACCAGAGGACATGCGAAGAGTTGTAGTTTTGCAGGGACTGCAGGGAATAACGATATGTTATTTAACCGGTGAATAGTTACAATCTGGAATACACCACTTGAGAAATCAATGGAGGGAACGTGTACTCTCAGCATTTCAGACTTATCTCGACGAACACTTGAATCGGCAAGGCAGAGAAGGCTACGGAGCAAGTGTAGCGAAATGGGAGAGTTTCAGATTGGTGATGGATAGTCGGCGTTGGTATGTGGGCTGAATCACCTCTTTCTGCGACGCATGACCATTTGATTCAATGATGTCACCGAGGGCAGTCTCCTCCGCCGGTATGACACACACGACGGACAACTTTTTCTGAAAGTGGTCTGTGATACAGACATGGTGAGCGTTCTGTTTCAGCTCTGATCTGTGACAGAGATACACGGTGCATGGCCTGTTCTGCCTCTGGTCTCCAGTGTACACTTCGTGTGCCAGGTCTGCTTGACCTCTGGTTACTCATTTCAATGTGGTGAGAGGGTTTGTTTTTCTTTGGTGCCTGTAAATCTGACAAACTGGAGACATCGGCTCTCCTTAATGATCTGACGGTGTCCAGCTGACAGACATTTAACGAGTTCCCCTTCCAGGAAGATACTCGGAGACACAGACACTTGGTTGAAACATAGAAGGAGCAGTTTATATTAACAGGATCTAAGAACATTCGGTACGGACTGCGGAACACGTTCTGCTTTGCAAATCGCCGCTGCATTCAAAAGAAATGTTGCTTATATTGAGATAAATTCACACGTCGTGGATCAGTCTTGTATTCCATACACTTTGCAATAACAACTGTCATTCAACAACCAACATATAAACAAGTACCAAAAAAATGAATATTCAATGTTGACGGACTAAAGGAATAGCAGAACAGTTAAATACATCATTTGCTTATATCGTCACCGCCGGAATTGTCAACGAAGTCAGTATTGGTATTGCTGTGAAGGTTCTAAAAGCTTTGCTTAACCCTCATTCGCAAATGTATAACCATAGATTAGCCACTTGTGGAATATATTGCGCAATTCCGGTGGGCCTATTACAGGACAGTTTTGGATGCTTCGGAAAGACTGCAGGTGGGGTTCACCAGGAGAGAGTCAGAGTTGAATACCAAAGATCAGAAATCAGAAACAACTCACCCATGAGAATCAAAATGTCGTGCAAGCAAGTATACTATGCTTGTATTTGGCCCATAACCCTCCACCTTTCCTGCCCCTATGCCTGTGCAAGTGTATTTTCAATATTGCAAATGTACAAGGCTCTACAACATCCACCGTCGGCTCCATGTACCTACTCCCGTTGGTGTGAAAAATGTTTCTCTCACGTCCCATTTAAATACTTCCCCCCTCAGCTTAAATCTATGTCCTCTCGTTTCAAATTCCTCTACTCTGTGGGGAAAGACTGACTATCTAATTTATCTACCACTTCATGATTTTATAAATCAACACTCAGCCTCCTGCGTTCCACAAGTAAACGCCCTAGTTTATCGAGTCTCTCCTTATAACTCAAACCCTCTAGTCCCGGTACCATCCTCTGGAATCTTGTTTGCACACTTTCTAGTACAACGACACCCTGCTGAAACATGGGTGACGAGAACTGCGCACTATACTGATGATATATTCTATATCCTCGGATTTTCCTTGACGTGGTCCACCAAATTTATCTCGTCCTCTTTTTTTCCCCCTGGTTTCCTCCTTAAATTGTATGGATGAGAGAGTTTCAGCTAGAAGGAGGGATTGCACAAACTTGCATTGTTTTCTCCAAAACCTCGGAGGCTGAGGTGTGACATGGGCGTGGCTTTAATATCAAAGTAGCACAGTTCAATGGAGAATTACGAAGTAACTCTTTTTTTAACACGGAGAATGGTAGGTGCTTTGAAGACGCTGGCCGGAGAGCTGCTGAGGGCAGATGAAATACGGATGTTTGAAAAGAATTTAGAAAGGCACACGACATGGAGAAAGTTTAGTCAGTTACAGCAGATTGGATTAGTTCGGATTAGCATCGTGGTCAACGCAGAAACAGTGGGTCGAAGGGACTCTTCGTGTGCTTTCCTGATCCACTTTCTAAGTGTCAAGGAAATTGACAGGAAAGAAGGCCGATAAATAATCAGAACGGAACAATCGATTGCTGTCGGTCCTGACCAAAGCCACTCCCAAAATAACAAATGCATTGTTGGCTATTGAATGGAATATTGAACAGTACAGTACAGGAACAGGCCCTTCGGCCAACCATGTGTGTGCCGAGCATGATGGTAATTTAAAGATCGCTTCTACCTGTACATGATCAATATCTCTCATTCCGCGCATATTCATACGCCTATCTAAAATCCCCTTGAACGCCATTATCGTATCGGATTCACCACTGCCCCTGCCATCCCATTCTGGGCGCCCACCTCTCTCTGTGTAAAAATCTTGACCCGTATATCATCTTTAAACGTGTTCTTTTTTTCTTTTATAACTGCATGCCCTCTGGCATTTGACATTTCTACCAAGGGAAAACAGATTTTGAATGTCTACCCATGTATATTTCTCATAATTTAATGGACTTCAATCTGGTCTCTACTCAACCTCCGATGCTCCGGCGAACTTTGCGCTCGTTGTTGTATTTATTGTTGTGTTTATTATTTCGTTGTAAACTGTTTAATCTGCAGCTTTGATGCCGACAAGGATATTTCCTGTTCAGTCGTGTATGTGACAAAGACCTGATCTGATCTGATCTGATCTAATCAAATTAATTTAATCTAATTTTATCTAATTTCATCCAATCTCTTCTTATTTTTTTTAACAATGTCACAATTCCGATGTAATCCGTTGTTTGCAGATTGATCGCATGCTTTTCCTGCCACAACACTTCAATGTGAGGAATGTGAAACTGTGGGCGCTGTGAGACGGCGCTCTCATCCCAGCCTCCTGTGGTACTGCTTTCGGCAATTGCTGCGGACTCGCTGCCATGATGAAAATGAAATCAGAAAATGCTAGAATCTTCAATAGGAGACGGTAAGAAAATGGAGTTAAGGTTTCATGTCAAAAACACTTTGTCAGCTATTACTGACATGCTATGTATTTCCAGCATTTTCTGTTTTCATTCTGGATTTCCGCCAAGTGCAGTTCTTAATTTTCACACCAGACTTGACCATCATGGTTCACATTCTAAGATTCCCATTGCGTTTCCAATACTCACTTCTTCCCTCTGAATGGACGAATCCCCGCTTCCCCTCAAAAGTTAAAGGAACAAGAGAAAAATGAAGCTGATCGTCCAACCATTTTTATTTATTGATGCAACTGTTGAAAGAGTTCTTTTTCCTGGGAGTGAATTGAAAGCGTACCAAAAAGAAATGAAAATTGATTCTCGTGGCGAAGGTATTATTGCATGGTACGCGGTCTGCAACATACGAACCCGTGAGAGCAGTATCCAAACTGGGACTCTATATTGGTGCAGTACAGAGCACAACGTGCGCCTATCGAGCGGCAATTAACTGTAGATCACACAAAAACAAACACTTTTATGAATAAGTGGTTGAATCATTTTATCCACAATTGCAGAACGAAGAACATTTCTACATTTATTTGTGTTTTGGAGGTCAACATAAATACTGGGGCTCAGAGGCCTCACCCTCCTCTTTCTCGTGATCTAATGACTCGATGATCATTAAAGAGGGGAGTGGATAAAGGAATGATTGTAGTTGTACAGAATTTTCAAGTTAAAAAGGTGGGAGTGACTGGGCTGTTGCATTTAATAAAATTGGTGCAACAGTCTAACATGCAGGCATGGGCAGATGATTAGAGAATCAAAGAAGATGAGGATGAGGGGCACGCGTGTCAGTTTATTTTCGGAAAGTTCAATCAGAGATATGCCACAGGAATACGCGTTGGGCCCCCAATCGATTTACAATGTATGTTCATAACCGAACATGAAAGACGAGAATGATCACTTTGGCTCACAGTGTAAATGTAGGTATGGTAAAAGTGGAAAACAAGTTGGAAGCAGTTCAGGGAGGCTTGACTGCCTCAAAATCTGCAGAACGACTGTGGTTCAGATGAGCCGTACTGCACAGACCAACTATCTACAAGTTAATCTTCCCCAATCTTCCCCTTGTCGGCATCAAAGCTGCAGATTAAACACTTTACAACGAAATAATAAACACAACAATAAATACAACAACGAGCGCAAAATTCGCCGGAGCATCGGTGATTGCCCATGACTGAGATCGCTTCCAAATGAAAATACCCTGATTCAATTCTTCTTTGAAACTAGTTCTGATTTTGACTCTGCCCTCTGAGATCCTGGCACTTTATTGTTGTAAGAAGGGCCTCCTTGGTTCTTTTCCTGTTTCCCCACAACTCTGAAGTCCTAATCCCCTTTCGTGGTGCAGTAAAATGTGTGCATCCTCATCAAGTGTGATGTGGAAAATGGAACGCAATGCTTCACTCAACACCCTACTGTTGTCTGTCATAAATTTCTTTGTTCATTCTCACATGTACTTTCGATATAAGGAGGGAACAAACAACACTGATTTTCAGCATGTGAGGGAAATATATGTTCAGATGGCATTTTACACTTCATCACGCCGCCTCATTCCTGTTCTGACACCCGCATCTTTATTAACGCTTCGGTAACATCTGAATTCATCAAATTAGCATGTTTTCCCCCATGGAATCCATTTTCCCAAGTTGGGGAACAAACTTCCCACAATCGCCTGTGGCTGTGGTCAGTTACTGTCGGTGAACGGTTCTACAGGAAGTCCATTCCCATGACTCATAGATTACACTTCATTGGAAACTGTGCGAATTGGGAACAGGACATCAACGTTTGCTGTATATTATTCTCCTGCATTGAGATTACTTGCAGAACATGGGAGTCCACTCAATTATGGCACGTCTGTAATATTAGCTTCCATGGTTTGTCCCGAAAGCTCCTTCCAATCACACACCACAACATCAATAAACATTGAAATTAAAACGGCCAACATGAAAAATGACCAGAGTTATATGCACCCGCCCCCAACTCTGCATGGTGTGAAATGTCGAAGTGCATATATACATACCATCCATGAAAGGCTCTATTTTTCCGTCTGCGAACGGTTGGGACAATAACAGTATTGCCAAGCCGAAGAAAAGTACGTTTATCATCTTCCGTACTTTTTCCTGGTCAGGATCGGGAGAAGAATATTGGTAAAACTGCAGATATGTTACGGTGTTTATATTGAGCCGGCTGCTGGCTTGTGTTGATGCGATTGGTTTGGTGATGCTGAGGGTGGTGCCATGGGAGCGTGATTGTCGAGTTTCTACTGGACGGAGGTCTGGCTGTTGGTTGGTGGCTTTCACTCTGACAATTATTCACTTGTCCAGAAAGACGCTTCTTTCGGAGCGACTGCCTATCATTTGACCGCTTGTATTATCTGGGGATAAACAACAGTTTTAATGATCAATTTATGCACCTCGTAAAGTGTTAATCTCGCTTTCTCTGAGAAAGCGTTAACAATTATCTCTGCGGTTCAGCATGGTCTTTCTCAGGGTTTATCAATGACAGAGATCATTGCAGAGGGTGGAAACTCTCCAGATTTTCTTTAGTCGTGCAATCAAAGAAGAACACTCCTGTCTCACTGCTTTTGTATCAACAAGCAGAGATGAATAACTCGAAAGAAAAGAAATGTGTTTCAAGGACCAGTGACAAAGTAGGCCTCCCACAGTTGAAGTAGACTGCCCACCGAGTCTGTTTCACAAAGCAAGGACAGAAAATGCCTTTCATATTGAATTTATTTTCCATACAACAGAGGTGGATGGGATAATCTATAGTGTCATAGATTCATAAGGCAACGCATAAAGAAGTAGGCCATTCGGTCCACCATGCCAATGCCGACAATCACCTATCAATCCCATTTGCCAAAACTTGGTCCGGAACCATCTATGTCTTGCCGATCCAAATGCCAGGAGGGCTCGTCTGAAAAAAAAAATGTGTGGATATCTGCGTCCTCCGCTTTCTCGGGAAATGTTTTAGAGACTGCCAACACTTTCTGCGTGAAAATGAATTGCATATTCTCCCTGACCCCTTTACTCTTCACGAAAATATTATGCTCTCTAATTTTGCATGCCTGCATTATGTGGAAAGTCTGCAAATGACTAAGCTATGCTGACACTCAAAATCGTGTCTATCTCTGGTCCCCCTCATTCTCCTCCGCTGTAAGAAATATAAAATAAGTCTTTCCTCAGGACTGAAATATTCCAATCCAGCAACATTCTTGTGAATCTCCTCAGCATTGGTCCGTGCAGTCACGTCCTTTCAAGAGTGTGACGACCAGACCGGCTCTCAAAAGCTCCAGCTGTGGTTGAAGTAACTTTGTTTCAAGTTGCACTGAGACCTCCCTGATCTTAGATTCTATGCCTGGGCTGACGAAATTAAGAATCCTGTATGCATTATTCATTAATCTATCCAACTGGACTGCTCCTTTTAGGTATCAATGGAATCGTACCCTCTGTCGTCAACACGCCCAGGAGACATATCATTCATGATGCGCTTTTACTCGACCTTGGAATCTGCGTCAGATAACACGTGGTCAGATAACACGTGTCATTGTTCCTCCTACGATTTTACCAGATGATAGTTCTGGAGCCGGACTACCCTCTCTCCCGCGAACAGCACCAGATATTTTCTTCTAATCTGCAAATTTACAAACCGTACGTTCTACATTAACATACAATGATTAGTTTATGCAAGTTAGAGTGACGTTCCCAGGACAATTTGCATATTTTAGAACAGCAGTAGTGATAAGACAGATAAATAGAGGCATGAGATTCAGAATTACTGTCCGGGTAGTTACTGGGGAAAGAAAAATATGGGGCACGATTACACTGGAGCTAGAAAGGCAAGGAATAATCAACGATCATCAATATGGTTTCGTACATGTGAGACCTTGTCTGACCGATTTGATTGAATTTTGAAGAAAGGTAACAAAGCATTGGCGAGGGCAGAACTTGCATAGTCATTCACTTTCTACAGCGTCAAAGATTTTCACAAAACTGAAGCGGGCCCTTCTGTATCAAACTAATTACTTGCCGAGTACAAGAAGATTAGGAGTACACAAGGGGAACATTTTGAGGGCAAAAAGAGGAAATGAAATGGATCTGCCAGACAAAGTCAAGGAAATTTCAAAGATATTATACATATCGATTAAGGGTAATGGATTTGGCAGGGAGAATTTGGGTCCTCTTATGGACCAGCATTGCTGTGCATTTGTGGAGCCACATGAGGTGAGTGAGATTTTTAATGAATATTTCTCATCAGTTTTAATTGCAGTGTTCATGGAAGCTAACCCAAATGAGTAGTAACATCTGGGATCATGTCCGATTTATCAAAGACGAGGTTTTATCAGTCTTCAACCACATTAATGTGGATAAATCCCTAGGGGATGACCAACTGCACCGTCGTATCGTGTGGAAATCTGGGGAAGAAATTATGGAGGCACTTACAGAGATACTTCCATCAGTTTTAGCCACAGATACAGTTCTGGAAGACTTGAGGATGTTAAGGTTATACTGTTATTCAAGAAGGATAGCAAAGACAAGCAAGGAAACTGCAGGCCGTTGACCATGACATTAGTGTGGTTAAGTTACTGAAGGAGATTCTGAGGGACAGGATCTCCCAGCATGTGCAGAGAGAATAACTGATTAGGGATAGTCAGCACGGCTCTGTATCTTGGAAATCGCATCCCATAAATCTGTCACAGCTTTTGAAGAGGATTGAAGAGAGGAATGCTGAGGATATTGTCTACATGGACTTTAGCATGGCTGATCTGAGAGTTCAGATCACATGGGATCTCGGAAGAGCAGGCCAGTTGGATTCATTATTGGCTCGATGGCAGGAAGCACCGTGTGATAGTGGAATATTGTTTTTCAGACTGCAGGTCTGTTACTCGTGGCGTGCCTCACGGGGCAGTGCTGGGGCCACTACTGTTTGTCATTGAAATAAATGATTTCGACGAGAATGTACTAGGAGTGATCAGTAGGTTTGCCGATGTTATTAACAATGGGTGATATCATAGACGATGCAGAAGATTGTGAAAACTAAACGTGGATCTTGAACAGCTTGGTAAGTTCGACAAGGAATGCAACTGGCGTTTCTTCCAGATAAGATCGAGGTGTTGCATTTTGGTAAATGAAACCAGGGAAGAAATTTTAGACTGAGCGGTAGGGCCCTAGCGATGTGTTGTAAAACACAAGGACCTTAGAGTGCAAGTAAATTGTTCCCCTGAAACTGTCACCACAAGCATACAGTGTTGTGAAGGCTTAGCTTGGCACGCTGGCGTTCATCATTCAGGACATTCAGTTTATTATCTGGGATGTTATGTTCCAGTTGCACAAGACTTTGGAGAAGCCGCACCTGGAGGATCGTGTGTAGTTTTGGTCGGGCTGATTTACTAGAACTGTACGGCCTGAGTTATCAAGAGCGTAGGAAACTCAGGGAAGTCGTTATGGAGGTGTAGAAAATCATCATCGGGGCAGAGATGGCGTGGATAAACGCAGGCTGTTTCCCAGGGAAAGAGAATCCAACATTAGATTAGATAAAATATCTTTAATAGTCACATGCATATCAAACACACACAGTGAAATGCATCTTTGCGGAAAGTGTTCTGGGGGCAGCCCGCAAGTGTCGCCATGCTT
>JAUZTB010055650.1:0-10157 GCA_034780895.1 Rhynchobatus australiae
ATGTTGGTCTAACAGTGAGGGGTGTGTGTAGGGATTCATTTTGAGGGGTTTATGTCGGGCTACACAGTGATGGATTTATGTAGGGCTGCATAGTGAGGGGATCATTTCTGTAGGGCTGCACAGTGAATGGTTTATGTTGGACTAACTGTGAGGGGGTTATGCAGGGCTGCACAGAGAGGGGATTTATGTAGGGCTACTCAGTGAGGGGTTCATGTTGGGCTGCACAGTGAGGGATTTATGTGAGGCTGCACAATGAGGTTTTTACGTAGGACTGCACTGTGAGGGGTTTATGTCGGGCTGCCCAGTGAGGGGTTTACGTAGGGCGGCGCAGTCAGGGGTTTATGTAGGGCTGCACAGTGAGGGTTTAATGTAGGGCTGCACAGCAAGGCGTTTATGTAGGACTGCACTGTAAGGTGTTTACGTCGGGCTACACAGTGAGGGTTTTATGTGGGGCTGCACAGTGTGGGGTTTATGAAGAGCTGCACAGTTAGGGGTTTATGTTGGGCTACACAGTGAGGGGTTTATGTAGGGCTACACAGTGAGTATTTTATTTTGGGCTACACATTTAGGGGGTTTATGTTGGTCTGCACAGTGAGGGGTTTATGTAGGGCTACAGTGTGAGAAGTTAATGTAGGGCTACATAGTGAGGGGTTTGTGTAGGGTTGCAGAGAGTGGTTTATGTAGGACTGCACCGTGCGGGGTTTATGTACGGCTACACAGAGAGGGGTTTATGTTGGGCATCACAGTGAGGGGTTGATGTCGGGATGCACAGTGAGTGGTTTATGTTGGGCTAACAGTTATGGGTTTATGTTGTGCTGCACAGTGAGGGGTTTATGTTAGGCTACACAGTGAGGGGTTTATGTAGGGCTACACAGTGAGGGGTCTATGTTAGGGTAACAGTGAGGGGTTTATGTAGGGTTTCACAGTGAGGGTGTTATGTAAGGGAGCACAGTGAGGTGTTTATGTTGGTCGAACAGTGAGGGATTTATGTAGGGCTACACAGTGAGGGGTTTATTTTAGGATGTACAGTGAGGGATTTATCTAGGCATACACAGTGAGGGGTTTATGTAGGGCCGCACAGTGAGGTGTTTATGTTGGGCTAACAGTGAGCGTTTTATGTAGGGCTGCACTGTGAAGAGTTTATGTTGGGCTAACAGTGAGAGGTTTACGTAGGGCTTAAGAGTGAGGGGTGTATGTAGGGCTACACAGTTAGGGGTTCAAGTTGGCCTAACAGAGAGGAGTTTATGTAGACCTTCACAGTGAGGGGTTTGTGTAGGGCAGCACAGTGAGGGGTTTATGTAGGGCTGCACAGTAAGGGGTTTATGTAGGGCTGCACGTTGCGTGGTTTCTGTAGGGCGACACAGTGAGGGCTTTATGTTTGGATACACAGTGAGGAGATTATGCAGGGCTACACAGTAAGGGGTATGTGTAGGACGACGCAGTGAGGGATTTATGTAGGGCTACACATTGAGGTGTTTATGTAGGGCTACCCAATTAGGGATTTATGCAGGTCTGCACGGTCAGGGGTTTATGTTGGGCTGCATCGTGTCGGGTTTATGTTGGGCTCCATAGTGTGGGGCTAATGTAGGGCTACACAGTGAGGTGTTTATGTTGGGCTAACAGTGAGGGGCTTATGTAGGGCTACACAGTGAGTGGTTTATGTAGGGTATACAGAGGGGATTATGTTGGTCTGCACAGTGAGGGGTTTATGTAGGGCTGCACAGTGAGGGGTTTATGTTGGGCTGCACCCTGAGGGTTTTATGTAGGATGGCACAGTGAGGGGTTTATGCAGGGCTGCAAGGTGAGTGGTTTCTGTAGGGCTACACAGTGAGGGGTTTATGTAGGGCGACAGAGTAAGGGATTTATGTAGGTCTGCACACTGAGGGGTTTATGCAGGTCTGCACGGTCAGAGTTTTATGTTGGGCTACATCGTGTGGGGTTTATGTTGGGCAACATAGTGTGGGGCTAATGTAGGTCTACACAGTGAGGTGTTTATGTAGGGATACACTGAGGGGTTTATGTAGGGCTACACTGTGCGGGTTTTATGTTTGGTGCTCTGAGGGGTTTATGTACGGCTGCACAGTGAGTGGTTTATGTTGGGCTAACAGTGAGAGGTTTATGCAGGGCTTCATAGTGAGGGCTTTATGTAGGGCTACCAAGTGAGGGGTTTATGTATGTAGGTGTGCACAGTGAGGGGTTTATGTTGGGCTGACAGTGAGCGGTTCATGTAGGTCTGCACAGTGAGGAGATTTAGTTGGGGCTACTCAGTTAGGTGTTTATGTAGGGCTGCACATTGAGGGTTTATGTAGGGCTACACACTCAAGGTTTTATGTTGGGCTGCACAGTGAGGGGTTTATCTAAGTCTGCACAGTGAAGAGGGAATGTGGGCTACACATTGAAGTGAATTATGTAGGGCTTCACAGTGACGGGTTGATCTACGGCTGCACCGTGAGGGGATTTCGTAGGGCTGCACAGTGAAGGGTTTATGTTGTGCTAACTGTGAGCGATGTGCGTCGGGCTGCACAGTGTGGGTTTTATGTTGGGCTGCACGGTGAGGGGTTTATGTAGGTCTGCACATTGAGGGGTTTATGTCCGGCTGCACAGTGAGGGGTTTATGTAGGGCGACACAGTGAGAGGTTTATGTAGGGCTACACAGTGATGGGATTATGTCGGGCTACCCAGTCAGGGGTTATCTTGGGTTATCAGTGAGGGGTTTTTGTAGGGATACACAGTGAGGAGTTTATTTAGGGCTGTACAGTGAGGGGTTTATGTTGGTCTAACAGTGAGGGGTGTGTGTAGGGATTCATTTTGAGGGGTTTATGTCGGGCTACACAGTGATGGATTTTTGTAGGGCTACACAGTGAGGGGTTTATTTATGTAGGGCTGCACAGTGAGTGGTTTATGTTGGGCTAGCAGTGAGGGGTTTATATAGGACTGCACTGTGAGGGGTTTATGTAGGGCTGCACAGTGAGGGGTGAATATAGGGCTGCCCAGTGAGGGGTTTACGTAGGGCGGCACAGTGAGGGGTTTATGTAGGGCTGCACAGTTAGGGGTGAATGGAGGGATGCACAGTGAGGGGTTTACATAGGGCGGCAGAGTAAGGTGTTTATCTGGGTCTGCACAATGAGGGGATTTATGTAGGGCTACACAGTGAGGGGTTTATGTTGTGCTGCACAGTGAGGTGTTTACGTAGGGCGGCACATTGAGTGGTTTATGTAGGGCTGCACTTTGAGGTGTTTACGTTGGGCTTCACAGTGACGGGTTTATGTAGGGCTGCCAGTTGTGGGTTTATGCAGGGCTGCACATTGTGGGGTTTCTATAGGGCTACACAGTCGGGGGTTTGTTTAGAGCTGCACAGTGAGGTGTTTATGTAGGACTGCACAGTGAGGGGTTTATGTAGGGCAGCACAGTGACGGGTTTCCGTAGGGCTGCACATTGAGGGGTTTCTTTAGGGTTACACAGTGAGGGTTGATGTTGTGCTGCACAGTGAGTGGATTTATGTAAGGCTACTCAGTGAGAGCTTCATGATGGGCTGCACACTGAGGGGTTTATGTGAGGCTGCACAGTGAGGTGTTAATGTAGGACTGCACTGTGAGGGGTTTATCTAGGGCTGCACAGTGAGGGGTTTATGTGGGGCTGCACAGTGTGGGGTTTCTTTAGGGCGACATAGTGAGGGGTTTGTGTAGGACTGCACCGAGTGGTTTGTGTAGGGCTGCACCGTGAGCGGTTTATGTACGGCTACACAGTGAGGGGTTTAGGTTGGGCTTCACAGTGAGGGGTTGATGTAGCGATGCACAGTGAGGAGTTTATGTTGGGCTAACAGTGACGGGTTTATGTAGGGCTGCACATTGAGGGGTTTCTTTCGGGCTACACAGTGAGCGGTTTATGTCGTGCTGCACAGTGAGTGGATTTATGTAGGGCTACTCAGTGAGAGCTTCATGTAGGCTGCACACTGAGGGGATTATGTGAGGCTGCACAGTGAGGTGTTTATGTTGGACTGCACTGTGAGGGGTTCATGTAGGGCTGCACAGTGTGGGGTGAATGCAGGGCTGCCCAGTGAGGGGTTTACGTAGGGCGGCACAGAAAGGGGTTTATGTAGGGCTGCACAGTGAGGGTTCAATGTAGGGCTACACAATGAGGCGTTTATGTAGGGCTGCATAGTGAGGGGTTTACTTAGGGCTGTACAGTGAGGGGTTTATGTGGGGCTGCACAGTGTGGGGTTTATGAAGCGCGACACAGTTAGGGGTTTATGTAGGGCTACACAGTGAGGGGTTTATGTACGGCTGCACAGTGACGGCTTTTTGTTAGGCTCACAGTGAGGGGTTTCTCTGGGGGTGCATAGTCAGGGGTTGATGTAGGGCTTCAGAGTGAGGGGTTTATGTAGGGTTCCCAGAGAGGGGTTTTTGTTGGGCTAACAGTGAGGTGTTTATGTGAGGCTGCACAGTGAGGTGTTTATGAAGGACTGCACTGTGATAGGTTTATATAAGGCTGCACAGTGAGGGGTTTACTTATGGCGTCACAGTAAGGGTTTATGTAGGGCTGCACAGTGAGGGGTTTATGTAGGGCTACACAGTGAGGAGTTTCCGTTGGGCTGCACAGTGAGGTGTTTATGTATGGCTGCACAGTGAGGGGTTAACGGAGGGCGACTCATTGAGGGGTTTATGTGGGGCTGCACAGTGAGGGGTTTATTTTGGGCTACACCGTGAGTATTTTATTTTGGGCTACACAGTTAGGGGGTTCATGTAGGGATGCACAGTGAGCGGTTTATGTAGGGCTGCACAGTGAGCGGTTTATGTAGGGTTGTACAGTGAGGGGTTTATGTACGTCTACACAGTGAGGGGCTTATGTTGGGCTTCACAGTGAGGGGTTTATTTAGGGCTACACAGCCAGGGGTTTAAGTAGGGCTGCAAAATGAGGGGTTTATGTAGGGCTTTACAGTGAGGGGTTTATGTAGGGCTACACAGTGAGGGGTTTATGTCCGACTGCACATTGAGGGTTTTATGTTGGGCTAACAGTGAGGGGTTTATCCAGGGCTTCACAGTGAGGGGTTTATGTAGGATTGCTCAGTGAGGGGTTTTTGTTGGGCTACCAGTGAGGGGTTTCTGTGAGGCTGCACAGTGAGGTGTTTTTATGTAGGACTGAACTGTGATAGGTTTATATAGCGCTGCACAGTGAGGGGTGAATATAGGGCTGCACATTGAGGGGTTTATGTAGGGCTGCACAGTGAGGGGTTTACGTCGGTCTGCACAGTGAGGGGTTTATGTAGGGCTGCACAGTGAGGGGTTAACGGAGGGCGTCTCATTGAGGGTTTTATGTGGGCCTGCACAGTGAGGGGTTTATAAAGCGCTACACAGTGAGGGGTTTATGTAGGACTGCACAGTGAGGGGTTTCTCTAGGGCTACAGAGTGCGGGGTTTGTATAGGTCTGCACAGTGAGTGGTTGACGTAGGGCTGCACAGCGAGGGGTTTATTTTGGGCTTCACAGTGAGGGGTTTATGGAGGGATGCACAGTGAGGGGTTTATGTTGGACGAACAGTGATGGGTTTATGTAGAGCTTCACAATGAGTGGTTTATGTAGGGCTACACAGTGAAGGGTTTATATAGGTCTGCAAATTGAGGGGTTTCTTTACGGCTACATAGTGAGGGGTTTATGTAGGGCTGCACAGTGAGTGGATTTATGTAGGGTACTCAGTGAGGGCTTCATGCAGGGATGCACAGTGAGGGGTTTATGTGAGGCTGCACAGTGAGGTGTTTATGGAGGACTGCACTGTGAGGGGTTTATGTAGGGCTGCACAGTGAGGGGTGAATATAGGGCTGCCCAGTGAGGGCTTTACGTAGGGCGGCACAGTGAGGGGTTTATGTAGGTCTGCACAGTGAGGGTTAATGTAGGGCTACACAGTGAGGCGTTTATGTAGGGCTGCACAGTGAGGTGTTTATGTAGGGCTGCACAGTAAGTAGTTTTTTGATGGGCTACACCGTGAGGGGTTTATGTAGGGCTACACAATGAGTATTTTATTTTGGGCATCACAGTGAGTGGTTTCTGTAGGGCTGCAAAGTGACGGGTTTATGTAGGGCTGCACACTGAGTGGTTGATGTAGGGCTGCACAGCGAGGGGTTTATGTACGGCTACACAGTGAGGGGTTTATGTTGGGCTTCACAGTGAGGTGTTTATGTAGGGATGCACAGTGAGGGGTTTATGTTGGACGAACAGTGATGGGTTTATGTAGAGCTTCACAGTGAGAGGTTTATGTAGGGCTACACAGTGAGGTGTTTTTGTCGGGCTCCACAGTGAGGGTCTATGTTAGGCTAAGATTGAGGGGTTTATGTTGGGCTATACAGTGAGGGTGTTAAGTAAAGCAGCACACTGAGGGGTTTATGTTGGCCGAACAGTGAGGGGTTTATGTAGGGCTACACAGTGAGGTGTTTATTTTGGGCTGCACAGTGATGGGTTTATGTAGGGCCGCACAGTGAGGGGTTTATTTTGGGCTAACAGTGAGCGGTTTATGTAGGGCTGCACAGTGAGGGGTTTATGTTGGGCTAACAGTGAGAGGTTTCTGTAGGGCTTCAGAGTGAGGGGTGTATGTAGGGCTACACAGTCAGGGGTTTAAGTTGGCATAACAGAGAGTGGTTTGTGTAGGACTACACAATGAGGTGTTTATGTAGGGCTGCACAGTGAGTAGTTTATGTTGGGCTAACAGTGAGAGGTTTATGTAGTGCTTCATAGTGAGGGCTTTATGTAGGTCTATACAGTGAGGGGTTTATTTCGGGCTACAGAGTGAAGGGTTTATGTATGTAGGTCTGCATACTGAGGGGTTTATGTTGGGCTAACAGTGAGCGGTTTATGTAGGTCTGCACAGTGAGGAGATTTATTTATGGCTACTCAGTTAGGTGTTTATGTAGGGCTGCACATTGAGGGTTTATGTGGGGCTACACACTCAAGGTTTTATGTTGGGCTGCACAGTGAGGGGTTATTCTCAGTCTGCACAGTGAAGGGTGAATGTGGGCTACACAGTGAGGGGAATTATGTAGGGCTGCACAGTGAGGGGTTCATCTACGGCTGCACCGTGAGGGGATTTAGTAGGGCTGAAAAGTGAAGGGTTTATGTTGTGCTAACTGTGAGCGGTGTATGTAGGGCTACACAGTGTGGGTTTTATGTTGAGCTGCACGGTGAGGGGTTTATGTAGGTCTGCACATTGAGGGGTTCATGTCCGGCTGCACAGTGAGGGGTTTATGTAGGGTGACAGAGTGAGGGATTTATGTAGGGCTACACAGTGATGGGATTATGTAGGGCTACACAGGAAGAGGTTTATGTAGGGCTACACAGTGAGGGGTTTATGTTGGGCGAACTATGTGGGGTTCATGTAGGGCTACACAGTGAGGGTTTTATGTTGGCATCACAGTGTGCGGTTTATGTTGGTCTAAGAGTGAGAGGTTTATGTTGAGCTAACAGTGAGGGTTTTATGTAGGGTTACACAGTGAGTGGTTTATGTAGGGCTGCACAGTGAGGGGTTTATGTAGGGCTGCACAGTGAGGGGTTTATGTTGAGCTAACAGTGCGGGGTTTTTGCAGGACTTCACAGTGAGCGGTGTATGTAGGGCTACCCAGTCAGTGGTTATGTTGGGTTCTCAGTGAGGAGTTTATGTCGGGCTGCACAGTGAGGGGTTTCTGTTGGTCTAACAGTGAGGGGTGTGTGTAGGGATTCATTTTAAGGGGTTTATGTCGGGCTGCACAGTGATGGATTTTTTTAGTGCTACACAGTGAGGGGTTTATTTATGTAGGGCTGCACAGTGAGTGGTTTATGTTGGGCTAGCAGTGAGGGGGTTATGTAGGGCTACTCAGTGTGGGGTTTATGTAGGGCTACACAGTGAGGAGTTTATGTAGGGCTGCACAGTGAGGAGATTATGTTGGGCTACTCAGTGAGGGGTTTATGTAGGGCTACACAGTGAGGAGTTTATGTAGGGCTGCACAGTGAGGAGATTATGTTGGGCTACACAGTGAGGGGTTTATGTAGGTCTACACAGTGAGTATTTTATTTTGGGCTACACAGTTAAGGGGTTTATGTTGGGCTGCACAGTGAGGGCTTTATGTAGGTCTGCACAGTGAGGGGTTAATGTAGGGCCACAGAGTGAGGGGTTTGTGTAGGGCTGCATAGAGTGGTTTATTTAGGGCTGCACCGTGAGGGGTTTATGTCCGGCTACAGAGTGAGGGGTTTATGTTGGTCTTCACAGTGAGGGGTTTATGTTGTGCTGCACAGTGAGGGGTTTATGTTAGGCTACACAGTGAGGGGTTTCTGTTGGGCTTCACAGTGAGGGTGTTATGTAAGGCAGCACAGTGAGGTGTTTATGTTGGTCGTACAGTGAGGGATTTATGTAGTGCTACACAGTGAGGGGTTAATGTAGGGCTTCACAGTGAGGGTGTTATGTAAGGCAGCACAGTGAGGTGTTTATGTTGGTCGAACAGTGAGGGGTTTATGTAGGGCTACACAGTGAGTGGTTTATGTAGGGCTACGCAGTCAGGGGTGTAAGTCGGCCTTACAGAGAGGAGTTTATGTAGGGCTACACAGTGAGGGGTTTTTGTAGGGCTGCACAGTGTGTGGTTTATGTTGGGCTAACAGTGAGAGGTTTATGCAGGGCTTCATAGTGAGTGCTTTATGTAGGTCTATACAGTGAGGGGTTTATGTAGGGCTACACAGTGAGGGGTTTATGCTGGGCTAACAGTGAGCGGTTTAGGAAGGTCTGCACAGTGAGGGGATTTATTTAGGGCTATTCAGTTAGGTGTTTATGTAGGTCTGAACATTGAGGGTTTATGTAGGGCTACACAGTTAAGGTTTTCTGTAGGGCTGCACAGTGAGGGATTCATCTTCGGCTGCACCGTGAGGGGATTTATGAGGGCTGCACAGTGAAGGGTTTATGTTGTGCTAACTGTGAGGGGTTTATGTAGGGCTACACAGTGTGGGTTTTGTGTTGGGCTGCACATTGAGGGATTTATGTCCGGCTGCACAGTGAGGGGTTTATGTTGGGCGACACAATGAGGGATTTATGTCGGGCTACACATTGATGGGATTATATAGGGCTACACAGTAAGGGGTTTCTGTAGGGCTACACAGTGAGGGGTTTATGTTGGGCGAACTATGTGGGATTTATGTGGGGCGAAACAGTGAGGGTTTTATGTCGGCATCACAGTGAGGGGTTTATGTTGGTCTAACAGTGAGCGGTTTATGTTGGGCAGCACAGTGAGGGGTTTATGTTGGGCTAACAGTGCGGGGTTTATGTATGACTTCACAGTGAGGGGTTTATGTTGGGCTGCACAGTGAGGGGTTTACTTAGGCTACACAGTGAGGGGTTTATGTGGGGCTGCACAGTAAGGGGTGAATATAGGGCTGCACAGTGAGGGGTTTATGTAGGGCTGCACATTGAGGCTTGTATGTGGGGCTGTTACAGTGAGGGGTTTGTGTAGGGCTGCACAGTGAGGTGTTTATGTCGGGCTGCACATTGAGGGGTTTATGTTATGCTAACAGTGCGGGGTTTATGTATGACTTCCCAGTGAGGGGTTTATGTTGGGCTGCACAGTGAGGGGTTTACTTAGGCTACACAGTGAGGGGTTTATATAGGGCTGCACATTGAGGGGTTTCTTTACGGCTACACAGTGAGGGGTTTATGTAGGGCTGCACAGTCAATGGATTTATGTTGGCTACTCATTGAGGGCTTCATGCAGGGCTGCACAGTGAGGGGTTTATGTAGGGCTGCACAGTGAGGGGTGAATCTAGGGCTCCCCAGTGAGGGGTTTACGTAGGGCGTCACAGTGAGGGTTTATGCAGGGCTGCACAGTGAGGGTTTAATGTAGGGCTACACAGTGAGGCGTTTATGTAGGGCTGCACAGTGAGGAGTTTATGTGGGGCTGCACAGTGAGGGGTTTATGTAGGGCTGCACAGTAAGGAGTTTATGTTGGGCTGCACAGTGAGGGGTTTATGTAGGGCGACACAATGAGCGATTTATGTCGGGCTACACATTGATGGGATTATATAGGGCTACACAGTAAGGGGTTTATGTAGGGCTACACAGTGAGGGGTTTATGTTGGGCTAACTATGTGGGATTTATGTGGGGCGAAACAGTGAGGGTTTTATGTCGGCATCACAGTGAGGGGTTTATGTTGGTCTA
>JAUZTB010055797.1:0-10156 GCA_034780895.1 Rhynchobatus australiae
AAACAGGGAGATAGGGCAGGTTTAAGGAGGAACTGGGTAGATCAGGAGGAGAGAGAAAAGGGACAGAGGGGCAGCAGTTATCTGAAATGGAGAATTCAGTGTGTATGCCGTCGGGTTCTAGACTACCTGGATGGAATATGAGGTGCTATTCCTCTACTTCCTCTCAATCTTGGGTTTTGCCCAAAAACAGGTAGACCTCACCTTGCATAGGGACTCAGTATGACACATGACTCCCACATCCACAGTAAGCTTGAAACTGTAACATAGGTTACAGTTGTGTTGAGACCTATGCCCTTGAAATATCCTGAAAGAAGAAGGAAGATGGATGGGTGTTTATTTTTGTTTAAGTGCAAATGCAAAATAATAGTGGTCTTGAAGTAAGTTCTGTTGCTGTGGTGTGGATCTTTCATTTTCTTCTTGTACTTAGCACAAAAGATTTCTTGCAATGTAACTGTTACTTGTGTCTTCTAGGGTGGCTGTGCTTTGTGCACCAGCCTCTGCCTTTTGTCTTGGAACAGAGCATCCCAAAGACAGGCTGGCATTGAAGGTTCGGCACCTCAAGGCGCTGGGCTACCATGTAGTATTGGTGAGTGTTTACAATAGCTTCCTTGGTTTGAGAAGCCAACCCAGTTGAAATGGTGGGTTTGAAAAAAAAATTCAACCTCCTGGTGCTTTGACAGGGAGCAAAATTTCCATTATTGTGCTTTTTTTCTCTGGATAGGTTTTGGTTTGTTCACTTGTTTCACTTTTATCTAATTAAGTCATCATTGTGGTCTTTTTCCAATTTTACATCAGTTGCAGAGTCAGAAGAACATGTAGAGGCCACTTAGCCTTGACGTTGCTCATTACTGATCTGCATCTTCGCTCCTTCCATCTGCCTCGGTTCCAAAATAAAAATAAAAACAGAAAATGTTGGAAATACTCAGCAGATCAGGCTGCATCTGTGGGAAGAGAAACAGTGTTAATGTTTCAGGTCAAAGACCCTTCGTCAGAGCTGTTCTGTTGAGTATTTTCAGCATTTTCTGTTTTTATTTTAGATTTCCACCATTTGTTTTTGTTTACTTTTCACGGCCTTGGTTCCATATTCTGTAATGAGAGAGGAAGCAGAGAATTATACAGTGGTTAGCTTGTCGTCAGTAGTGAGGAAAATGTGTCTATCATAAAAGATGTAATAGCAGAGCACTTGGAAAACAATGAAAGATCTGACAGGGTCAGCCTCGATTCACGAAAGGGAAATCGTGTTTGGCAAATCTACTGGAACTGTTTGAGGATGTAACCAGCGGAATAGATAAGGGGGAACAAATTACGGTGGTTTATTTGGACTTTCAGAAAATCTCTGATAAGATCCCACAATAAGAGATGAGCGTGCAAAAATTAAAGCACGTGATTGCATAGAGAACTGGTTGGCAGACAAAGAATTAAGGATAAGAACAAAGTGGCGGGCTGTGAGTGGTGGGGGAATCGTAGGGATCAGTGCTAGTTCCCAAGCTATTCACAAATATTATTATGCTTAATAATTTATGATTTAGATAATTTAATTAGAATGATTTAGATGACGGAATTAAATGCAATGTCTTTAAGTGTGCGGATGACGTGAAGCTGAATGGGAGTGGGAGCTGTGAGGAGGATGCAGAGAGGTTCCAGTGTGAGTTGGGCAGGTTGAATGAGAGGGAAAATGTAGCACAGATGCAGAATATTGTGCAAATATTTTGTGGCAAAACCAGGAAAGCAGATTACTATCTGAATGGCAATAGATTGGGAAAAGACGAGATACAGGAAGACCTGGGTATCCTGTGTACCAGTCACTGAAAGCAGGCATGCAGGGACAGAAGGCGGTTAAGAAAGCAAATGGGATGTTGGCCTTCATAGCCAGAGGATTGGACTACAGGATCAGTGTTGTCTTGCTGCACTTATACAGAGCCTTGGTGAGACCATACCTTGAATACTGTGAGCAGTTTTGTTCTCCCCAAGTCCCTGTATAAATGCTATTGATCGATTGCTGCAAAGGTTCACTCAACCAATCGCTGGGATGTCAGGGCCGAGGCATCAAGACAGTTCAAGATTAGGCCTGTGTTTGCTCTGGTTTAGAAGAATGAAAGGAAATCTCATAGAAACCTACAAACTTCAAAGAGGACGGGACCAACAAGTGAAGAAAGGATGTTCCTGATGGCAGGGGAGTCAATGACTGTGTCACAATGTTGAGCCACAGACTAAGGATAAGGGATAAGCCGTGCAGGACTGAGACGTGGAGAAATTTCTTCAGCTGAGTAAGGAACCTGTGGAGTTCTCCCCACAAAAAGTAGTTCAAGCCAATTATTAAATATATTCAAGAAGGAGTTGATATGATCCTTAGGGCTAAAGTGATCAAATGGATAGGGGGAGGCCACAGGAACAGGGTACTGAATTTGGATGATCAGCCACGATTGTATGGGATAGCGGAACAGGCTCCTAGGGCCAAATGGCCGAATCCTGCTCCAAACTTTTATGTTTCTGTATCTTTTTTGTCAAGATGTGCTTCCAACCGTCACCGTGGAACGCCTGTCACTAACTTAAAGGTATCAGGTGTAACCATCAGGTGTCGGACGGGAGGTGGATTCCTAGTAGATGTTCAAGGAGTTTCTTTTTGTCACTCTCCACTGAGCCATGATTTCGGGTTACCACAATTCACTCATATGATGCGTGTGATGCTGCTAGGGCCGGCATCTACTTTGCTGCATTGCCCTGAGAAGGTGAAAGGGAGCCTTTTTCTGGTGGTTTGATTCAGCCAAATGACAGACCCTTTGTGAGGGCAGTTGGGTGTCGACCACATTGCGTGTGGGCCTGGAGTTGAGCCCAAGCCAAGGCAAGGATGGCAGGTCTCCTTCCACAAGGTACAGCAGTAAATCTGTTGAGGTTTGTTTTTACAATAGTCAAACAGCTTGATGTTCCCTTTTACATCTGCCAGCTTTGTATTTCCAGATTTGTTTGAATTGAATTTTAATCCTCAAACCGTTATTTCAGTGGCTTCCCAATGTAATACTGAGGGAGTGCCGCAGTGTCAAAGGTCCTGTCCTTTGGATGATATTAAACTGACAGCTCTCTCCCTTCTCATGTGCTTTGACATATTTCGGGGCACTATCTTCAAGAACAGCAATGGTACCAAACCCCTTGTCTCAACTAGTACTTAACTAACTTACATCACTAGATGGTCATCTCATTGCTGTCTCTGGGTATGAATTGGATGTTGTGTTTCCTAAATGGAATCAGTGGCTACAGTTCAGAAGCATTTACTTGGTGGTAAAGCAGTTTAGTACATCCTGAAGTTGTGAAAGATGCAACCTAAATCGAAATCTTTTTCTCATTTTACTTGTTCAGCTCTCTGATTTACTGTCCCGTAATATGACGACCACACTTGTATGCGTGAGAAGGGAGAGGGGGTGTGCACGCAATGCTCACAGTGAGCAGCTTCACAACTGTTTAAACACACCAAGAGGTATTGAAGGAAAATTGCTGGAAACACTCAGCAGGTCAAGTAGCATCTGCAGAAGGAGATTAAGAATTAATGTGTTCAAGTTTTCTGTTTATATTTCAGATCTTCAGCATCTGCAGTTTTTGATTTTCATTAAAAGGAAAATGTTCTATGATAAATTATTTATGAGCATCCACTTGCTGATCACTGCCTGAGTTTGGGGCTCAGTATACAGGCGACAGAAGAGGCAAACACGTGTTCCGCCACCACCTGAGACCCTTTATTGCTGGCAGGACAGATCTTGTTTTGCCTTATACTGTTTGTTAGGGCGGGGTGGTGGGGGTGGGGGTGGTGGAGTTGGTTTGTTAGCAATCATCTTCCTTTGATATCTTAACTCCATAGTTTTCCTGTCATTGCTAATTCCAGGTCTCGGAACATGAGTTTGGAAAGCTGTCAGAAGATGAAAGAGTTGAGTTCTTGAAGAGTGTGATCTTTGGAGAATGAATAGCCTTTGAGAAGTCACTGAACAATGCACTGGATGCCCATCGTGGGTAAGACATAGTCAACTGTGTCAGTCAGCCTCTGATAACATTGCACTCTCCAACGAATGGAATCTCGAACTTGAATCAGTGCTGTGTTTATCCTGAGCCCACTGACAATCAGATCAGAATGAAGCAGACATCTGCTCTAGTGATGATGCTCCAGATATCATGGCAAGGGATAAGCGTAATGGCCTTCTTCTGCATTTCCTTCTTCCCTTCTACACAGGAAGGATCTCTCCATTAACCTGTAGTTACGTAGGACAACTGTGATCATGCATTGTGTCTTCCAGTTGATGGTTTGAGCTCAATTTTGTTTTCCTTTGGGTGGCAACCAAAATGTACATTTTTATTTAACAACAGTGATGCCAAGAGGAACTACTTCCCTAAAGATGCAAAACCTCATGCATATTGAAAACAAGAAGAATAAACAGAAACCTCCAGAAGTACTCAGCAGTTCAGGCAACACTGATATAGAGAGCAAGGTTCACTATGTTTCTGTCTCCATGGATGCTGCATGACCAGCTGAGTATTTCCTGCATTTACTGTTTTCACCCTTCCACCTGTTGGAATGCTGCTGTTGGGCTTCACCAGATAGTTGCAGCTTTGCGTGAATAATGTGATCAGATCCATTATTGACTTTTTAAAAATAAAATGGATGATAAAAGGTAACAAATATACATGTTAACAGGCCAATTATTACTAAAAAGAAAGATGTTTTCTTCCTGAATAAAATTACTTTGGTTGCTGTATAATTATTTACCATCGGTTACAGTATATACCTCACCTCACCAGCAGCTCTTTGCCAATCAAAGATTTGTCAGTAAATGTCTATTTTTTAACTAGTGCCCTTCATAACTTCAAGCTGTTCAAGAGTGCTTTACCACTAAATAAGTGTATTTGAAGTCTAGACACTGGTGTGATGTAGTAAAGGCAGCATTCAGTGTGATAATGATTAGGTAAAGTAGCTTTCAGTGATTGTGTTTGAGGGACAAGTATTGGTTGGGGCTGAAGAAAACTCCCTTGCTTTTCTTTTGCCATGAGTTCTCTTGTATCCAGTTGGCAGGAGTTCTGGGTTCACAACTAATCTGGAGATCACAGCTCAGAAAATTCAATTCAGGAGAAGGCTGAGAGGTTGACCCAATTTTGACCTTTAACATTAGCAAGTGTTTGACTACGAGATGATGGCTCATAAATATAAGAGAATCACCAATAGATCCAACAAACTTGGGCAAAGATCCTTTCCCTCTGAGCAGTGAGATTGTAAAACAGACTAGTGGTGAGGTTGAGATGAACATGCAGAAAGCAACTGATGGTGATGCTCCCACTGAGGCTGTTTAACCCAATGTGTCCATCAAACTTTTTCTGTTTTTGTTTGAGATGGTAATGCTAATTAGTTATAGAGTGGGACACCAGCATAAACAATGTGCTAAAGAACCTGTTCTCTGTGTTATTGAATCTGCAGTTTCTTTGCTTTTCAAGTTCCTTGTATTGCATCCTGACCTCCTGATGGTGGTGAATTAAGGAGTGTGGTCCTTGCCAAGACTTAGACCCAGCTGCTACCATCCAAAAGAAAACTGTCCCAACGAGATGTTCCTCACTTGTGGACAGGCACCAAGATCCAGCTCACTATACTGCTTCCTTGCCTTTCCCTGGTGTGCATAGAACCAAAAGCATGGAGACCTGGTGGACAAGAGCAGCTGGTCAAGGGCAAAAGGGGAGCCCATGAGAGAAACTAGTATCAGGCTAAGTGTTGGGACAAGGGGTCTCTAAGGAGGTTGGTCTGGTGGGCTGGGGAAAGGGAGGCAAGCTGGAGAAGGAGCTGAACACATGATCTCATTCTTGGTGCCAGTTCCAGCTGCTTATGATTAAAGATACAATTAAAAGAAGGCAAGATTAATATTTACCTACAGTAACATCTTCCACAATGTCCCAATGCACTTGGCAGGCAACAAAATACATTTTGAAATGTTATTATGTAGAAAGCACCCACACAGAGTTGGGATAATGGGTGAGATAATCCATTCTTGGTGATGGTGTTTGAGGAACAAACGTGGGCTGGACACTAAGGAGAACTTCCCTACTTAAATTTTTATGGCCTTGGTTTAATGCACCCTCTGAAAGATAGTTCAGCGCTCTCTCTGTTTGGCACTGAGATTATCAGACGGGATTATGTGCTCAAATCTCAGGAAGGAGTCATGAACCCATGACCTGATTTAGGTTAGAAGGTGTTACCACTGAACTACAGATGGCCACCATCTTGCACACTTTTCCTACACCGTGATAACATTCAGTAACAGGATATAACTTAAAATCCTGCTTTAGATTGTGCTTCACAGCCAAGTTTAGTTTGCACGATTTTAATGAGCACTACTGCAAAGTTCCACAACTTTGTGCAGCTGAGGGCTAAACGGTTTGTTTAGGCAAAAGCTTTCTGTCCGAAAACATAGGTCAAAGTCTAACTTTTGGAAGACCTATGATCCTTAAAGCCTTTGATATTTATCTTGAAACGAAAGAAGTTCTGTCATGCTGGCCTTCTCTTGAAATATACCCTGCATTGTTCTGTCAGCTGACATTGTGTACTGTGGAAATATGGTATCCTGTGCATTAAGCAGTGCCAAACATTCAACTCCTCAGAGGTTAAGTGCATTTTTTCAATATTTCCCTAATTAATAGTACCTTGAGAAATGTGTAATTCATTCCCATCCGGTTTTGTCTGTCAATTTATGAACATGTGCATTATCCAGCAGGTAAAGGAAAATAATGAATCAAAGCTGAGTTTAAGAGAGCTGAGATGCTCCGAGGTAGCTGCTGCTGCTGCTGCTGGTCTGTACGGTTAGTGTGGTCGCTATTACTTTACATAGGGAGGAACTCTTAGCATTTCCTCACAGGGTTACAGTCAACATTGACTCTTGCCAAATGTAACAAGCCAAAATGGTGACTTAAGTCTTTTAAGGACCTAGAGATAACAATAGTGTACTTCCATAACTTGTGTGACGACATGATTCAGTTCAACACCTGTATTGGAAGGAACTGTTTCTGTTTGCCTCTATTTCCATGGGAGTCACAGTCAGGGATTTAAATCACCAAAGATACAAGTACGGAATGATTTAGTGTTTTGGTCTTCATATGCAAATTTACATGTAATTCAGGATTCTTCCTGTAATGCAGAATATTACAGGAATCTAGTTAAAGGAGATGTATGACCCACAGTCTGCAGAATCCAAATGGCTTTTGGATATTGGCATTGTGGGAATATTATGCCTGCAACGGATGGGCTGAATAATAGAGATAATGTTGGACTAAGATCCTGCTGCCTTTATCTTGGGAAGTAAAAATAAGTTGCAGCTGTCCTGACCTTCCTGTGCAGAATGCAATCAGGGACAGGGACAGGCAGCAGAGATTGCTGTGACCTCCAATGGGCATTTTGTTCAGGAGATTTATTAGTAAACGCTGCAAGAGTAAAGTTTTGACCTGTCATAGTTGTGGACCGTTAGCCAGGCATAGAGTCACTTCACTCCTGCAACATGTGTAAGCTCCTGCATTGTATAAGAAAATAAGTTGCTTTAACATACAGCCGTTTATGACCTCAGGAAATCTTAAAATGCTTCCTGGCCACTGAAGTACTTTTAAGATACAATGACTGTTGCTATCAAGGAAATGTGGCAGCCAAACTCCAGGTATCAAGGTGTGAAAACAACAACAGGTGATCAGATAATCTGATTCAATATTGATTGAGGGATAACTAGGGGCCACTTCTTATTGGATCTTTAACGTCTGCCCAAGGGAGCAGTCTCTTAATAAAAACTGTACCTCTGACAATGCAGAGCTCTTTCAGTAATGCACTAACAGTGTCAGTAAAGGTCTTGTACTCCAATCTCTGAAGTGAGACTCAAAACCTCTGCCTCAGGAGACAAAATGCTGCCGACCACAGCTAACGGGACATTGAGTCTCCCGCAGGCTCTAATATTTGACCCAGTGCACACGATGCTGCTATCCCAGATGAAAACATTCTGAGCTCAATGTCAGTCTTCATTGGCTGATGCTGGTCTGAAGAGTATCAAACAGGCAAGACCAAGAGAGTTGTCAAATTTACTACAAGTTTTACATGAAATGTTTTTTTTCAAAGATTGAAGCAATTTGATGAAAGAAGTAGCTTTATTATGTCCATAGAGCATCAAGCAGAAACATCAGATCGGGGGCCAAGAAATGGTTCCACATTTATAAAATTAAGAGGGAAAAGAATTCTCATGGTGAGAATTATGAAAGGTTAGTACATATCAAAATTGTCTCATTATTTCATTAAACATCTTAATTTCTTAAAAAAAACACGCAAGTTTACAGCAGGCCAAATATTCCAAGTGCTTTAGGCCAGACATATGCGCTGCTCGAAGCAATCTGCTTCCACTTACACTGATATTTCTCCCTCATTTGCATACTTAGCTCCCTTTCAATGCACTGACGCCTCTCACTGACTGGATGTGAAAGCACGTTCCATATTCTCACAACTCTGCGGCAGTAAGTTTCTCCCGAACTCTCCATCGGATTTATGAGTAACCAAATGATATTTTTCATGTCCTCCAAGAATGGGAACATTTTCTTTACACAGCAATTGTGCTGGGGAGGGTGCAGAGGTTTCCGAGGATGTTATCAGGATGTTATCAAAAACTTGCAACTGAGAGGAAAGGTTGGAGAGCTGGTCTTGCTTCTTTGGAACAGGAGATCAAGGGGAGTATTATCTGAGCAGTGTAAAATCATGAGACAGAATAAATAAGAACAACCTATTTCTTTTAGCAGAGGGATCAAAAATCAGAAGACATGGATTGAAAGGTAATTAGTAGAAGGTTCAGAGGGGAGATAAGGAAACCTTTTCCACCCAGAAGGTGGAGTGGTTCTGGAACTCACTACCTGAAAGGGTATCAGAGGCTGACACTCTCTTCACATTTAAACAGTACTTGGACATGAGCTTGGAGAGCTGTGGCCCATGGGAAGGCAGGATTAGGAAACAGAGCTCTTCTTCATCCAGCACAGACACAATGGGCCAAATGGCAACCATTGTTGCAAATGGACAGCTTCGACAGCACCTTCTAAATCCACGACCTCGACCAGCTGGAAGGACACGGGCACCAAAAGCTTGGGAATACCACCGCCTGGAAGCTGTCCTCCATCCTGACTTGGAGATGTATCGCTGTTCCTTCACTGTCGCTGGGTCAAAATCCTGGCATTCCCTACCTAACAGCCCAAAGACTGCAGTGGTTCAAGGCAGCTCACCACCACCTTCTCAAGGGCAGTTAGGGATGGTAATTAAATGCTGCCTCAGCCTGAGAAGCCCACATCCTTCAAATGAATAAAAAAATGTTTATGATCCTACAATTCTATGCCAAGCCTATCATGCCCCTTCATAGCTTCCATAAAGTTATATCTCATTTTCTCTTTGAAGTAACGAAGTTTAATAAACAAGAAGACAGCACATCCATCTAGGGTGCTGCAGTCCCTGGAGAGGAGTTCTGGAAGTATTTATCATTGATGTGCTTGATGATGGTTGTCACGGCCACCATGGTTTCCTCACAGCAGGGCTGGATCTGATCCTCTGGGAGAATGAATTGATACGTCCCATTGTCTCGAAGCTCAAACGTGTAGGTAAAATCGATCCCAAGATCAGCTGCCCAGTCACACGATGTGCCAGCGGCATAATCTAAAAGAGGGAATGTTTAGGCTGTTAGAGTGGTATTTTTCTTAGCTCCCAATCAAAGATGTCACTAGGGAACTTCCTCTCATCCCAGCCCCAGGACATCGATGCAGGAGTTCCACAAAGCACCCAGTGCCCTACCCTGTGTCCAGCTGCTTCATCCTTCAAGCTCAAGTTTATTATTGCCATGAGCGTACATACAAAGGGTATAAATGCCATGAAAATTAGCTTTTTGCAGCAGCAGCACAGTACAATACAACACAAGGGCAAACATAAATTAACATAAACTTAAATTAGAATTAATTATACATAACTTATGTGTATAAATTATACATAACTTATGTGTACAAAATTAACAACAAAATAAACATAACGACACTAGTGCAAGATCAAGAGAGAGAAGATAAAATATATTCGGAGGTAGTGTTAAGGTCTTTCAGGTCGGTTCAAGAAACTGATGGCAGTGGGGAAGAAGCTGTT
>JAUZTB010056071.1:0-10151 GCA_034780895.1 Rhynchobatus australiae
GTACAGAAGCCTGAAGTCCCACACCACCAGGTTCAAGAACAGCTACTTCCCTTCAACTATTTGGTTCTTGAACCAACCAGCAAAACCCTGATCACTATAGTTGAGCGATATTATGACCACTTTGATCACGACACTAAATGAACTTTGTTGTTTTGTTCTAATTGTGTCCTTTCTTGTAAAGATTGTGTATAATTTGTTTTCTTGTGAATGCTGCTTTTCTGATGCTATGTGTTTGTGATACTGCTGCAAGTAAGTTTTTCATTGCACCTGTACATAAATGTACTTGTGCATATGACAATAAACTCGACTTTGTGTTTTCTACAATGCATCAGGGACTACACTCTACTTCCTTCCATCTCGTCCATCTTCACAGTGCGTTGTATCAGGAAGGCGAATAGTATTATCAGGGATACCTGCCACCCTGGCCATTTCCTTTTCTCTCTCCTCCCTTCTGGGAGAAGATACAGGAGTTTGAAAGCCTGACCATCCAGACTAAAGAACAGATTCTTCCCCACTGCTGTCAGACTTCTGAACCAGTCACCTCTTTCATATCCCCTTCCTGGTGGTGCTGCCACTTTCTCGGACTCTTAATTCTACTTCTCTTGGTTATTCTGTTATTGTCACTTCAGCATTTCTTCTTGCACTTCTTCAGATTGCATTCCAATGTTTGCACCATTCTGTTGTTTGAACTTGTCACTGTATTTATTGTTGATTTTAGTATTACATGTATACTGTTTACTCTGTGAGCTTTGTGTGAGCAAGGAATTTCATTGCACCCTAGTGTATAGGACAATAAACTAATCTAAATCTGAACTAGTACCATTGGTTGCAAAATGCTTTGGGACATTCTGAAGGAGGCATGAAATGCTCTATAGAAAAGCAAGTTCTTTTTTTTATCGTCAATTTCTCTGCACCAACATAGATGTAGGTTAATGCCTGTAACTTGAATTGTTATATTAGACACCACAAAATCTTTGTTTGCTTTCCAAGAACTAAAAATAATGATGTAGTGATTGCCTAATGGCTAGTGCACCCAATAGAAATTACTGACAAATCCCAGGTGTGGACTTAAGTAGAATAACTATCATATAAAATTTGGAGAAAAGGTCGAGTACCTTTGCTCCGTCCGCCATAACAGCCAGGATCTCCCAGTGGCCAGCCATTTTAATTCTACTTCCCATTCCCACAACAACATGTCTGTCCACGGCCTCCTCTACTCCCACGTTGAGGCTAGACGCAGATAAGATGTACAGCACCTCATATTCCACTTCAGTAGTCTACAACCTGATGGCATGAATATCAATTTTTTTAACTTCCAGTTACCACTCCCCTCTTCCCCATTGTTTTCCCTTATCCAACCGGCCCCATCACCTCTTCACTTTCCATCTGCCCATCACCCACACACTCCTTCCTCCGGTTCCCCTCCCCACCTCCCTCCCTTTATTCCATGGTCTTCCGTCCTCTCCTATCAGATTCCAGCTTCTTCAGCCCTTTGTCACTTCCACCTATCACGTCCCGGCTTCTTACATCATTCCCACTATCCCCCACCCCCAACTGCCTATCTTCCCGCACACCAGGATCCACCCGCCAGTTCTTGTTCTACCCCCTCTCCTCCATCCTTTTACACTGGCTTCTCCTCTCTTGCCAGTCCTGATGAAGGGTCTTGGCCTGAAATGTTGACTGTCCATTTCCCTCCATCGATGCTGCCTGACCCGCCGAGTTCCTCCAGCATCTTGTGTGTTGCTCCAGATTCTCAGTCTCTCTTGTGTAACGATCATACATTCCCTCCATTGCAGCAGTGGTCATGCTTTATCGGCTGGGCAGCACCTGGGAAGACTTGAGGTTGTCTATTTCTTTGCTCCTTGTGTCCAATCACACTATGCAGGTAACTGTACTTCATCAAGGATGCCTGCCACCCTGGCCATTTCCTTTTCTCTTCTAGTGACCAGAGATGCAAAGTATCCATAGTTGATCAGTTAAAAACTAGTACCTTACTTTTTGTCTCAGCTGTCTACCTTATTCCAAGTGCCCCAGGGCCCAAACACCAACCACTGGTCAGCTGACTAGGCTGCAGCGGGTTGTAGACTCAGCCAGCTCCATCACGGACACAACCCTTTCCACCATCAAGGACATCTTCAAGAGGTGGTGCCTCAAGAAGGCGGCATCTATCAAGTGACCCTCACCACCCAGGTCATGCCCTCTTCTTGTTACTACCATCGGGGAGGAGATACAGGAGCCTGAAGACCCATATTCAATGTTATAGGAACAGTATCTTCCCCTCCGACATCAGATTTCTGAAAGGTTCATGAACCCATGAACACCACCTCGTTAATCCTCTTTTACACTATTTATTTTTGTAACTAATAGTAATTATGTCCTGAACTGTCCTGCTGCCACAAAACAACAAATTTCATGACATATGTCAGTGATAATAAACCTGATTCTGAACTTTCCATAACCTATTGGAAAACAAATGCACTCCTCATAACCCATCTATTAGTCAAATAGACTTTCCACACCTCCAATATTTTGCAACTGCTTTGTACAGCAAGTGGGAGTTTTAATGATCTTGTGACTTCTCCCTCAGGTTTTAGTTCCAAGGGACATTTCTGGACACAGGAGGATAGTCACAGGGAACTTCCTCTCGTGTGAAAATCTGCTTCCTACAATCTGCAACTTATTAGCTCATGGAAAGTTAGAAGAGTTCATGCTTCAGGTATGAAGAAATGACCCAGTCCATCAGCATGAAGTTCTTCCTTCAATGTTAATTCAACAGCTTTGACATGCAAAAGCCACTTAGTCCAGATGGCTACAACCTTCTGTTCCAGTGGAGCTGCTGTGATCCAATAATCTCCCTTGCAAAGCCATTACCCCACAGGGTCTGCACACCTACACAGCAGCACCACAGAAGCAGATGTTTTCCACATAGATTCCTCAGTTCTCCAGATGGGAATTGTTAAACCAATCTGCATATGGACAAGTCAGCTCGATGAGTGCTATGTGCAGGGACACAAAGACAAATAACCTATTGTGAAGTGTTCTGTTATTTCTACATGCTGCTAAAGATTGATGTAGAATGAGATTTTTTGGGATAAAAATTCAACATTATATTTCATCTGTCTTCCCTACATGGCAGCTGCCAAACCAAGCTGTTAACAAACTTTTAGTTCCATCCTGAAACAATGGACAACTCAGATTCAGTGTAGAAACATCAAGTATAGGAAGTGTGAGAAATGTTGGTGCTGAAGGTTAAATCGTGGAAACTCTACCAACACTCCTGTGTATGTGAGGAATAGTGTGAGTGGATGTCAGTGGCTTAAATAATTTATGGACTAAGTAAGAGTGTCTGATTTTGAGGCAGAAACTATCCCCACTTCCAGCTTTAAATAACAAAGATTTTCTGAGTGTGTGTAATGCTGTAGCTGCCAACTGCTTCTGGAGATTAAAGTATTTCCCAACCATCTGCATGTGGCAGACTTCACCATAACTAATTTTATTTTCTTCACCAGTTACATTTCCTTTCCTGTTCAGTGAATTACTATTCTCCATTATCTCCCCGATATTGTGAATTTGAGGGAAAGAGCTGACTGACTCACAGACCAAGCTTCGTAACCAATGCAGAACCAAGGTTGTCACTGAACAGGAGGAGTCCATTCACCCCATCATGAACGCACAGATTCTTTTTAAAGGGCTCTCTATTAGTCTCTCTTTTCCCAGAGGCTTACAACATTTCCTTTAAGTCATATCATTTCATTTCAAGGTTCCTATTGGACATACTGTGCCAGCCTTTCAGACAGCACATTTAACATTATAACAACGTGAGTGAAATAATTCTCAGGCAAAAGACAAACTGCTGGAAGAACTCAGTGGGTTGAGCAGCATCCGTGGAGGCAGAGGAATGGTTGACATTGCCGTTCAAGACCCTGCATCATGACTGAGGGTGTAGAAGGAAGATAACTGGTATACAGAAATGAGAAGGTGGGGTGAGGCAGACGTTGGTAGATGATAAGTGGAAACAGGTGAGGTAGGGGCTGATGGGCAGATGGAGCAAGGTTGGGGAGGTGATAGGAAAGGTGAAGAAAAGGAGAAGAAACCTAGGTGGATATGTATCAGGGTGGTGGGCAGATGGATCCAGATTGGGGGGGGGAGAGGGGGGAGGATTGAGTCTTGGTAACAAACAGGGAGGGATGACAAAGGTGAACAAGGGGAGAGAGACCTGGATAGACAGTGAGAGTGGGAAAGGGACACAGGGGGAGTGGGTTACCTGAAATTGGGCTGTAGGCTAGCCAAGTGGAACATGAGGTGCTGTTCTTCTAGTTTGTCCTCAACATGACAGTGAAGAAGGCTGAGGACATGCACGTCGGTGTGGGAATGGGAAAGAGAGTTGAAATGACATGCAACAGGAACCTTGAGATGGCCATTGCGGTGCTCTGCAACGGTCACTCAGTCTGTGTTTGGTCTTACTGATGTAGAGGAGGGCGCATTGCAAGCACCGAATGCAGTAGGCGATGTTTGACGAGGTGCATGTTAATCTTTGCTTCATCTGGAAAGACTGTTTAAGTCCCTGGAAGGAACCACGTCCACTCTGTCCGGCCTGAACATCCTGGTTACGTATCATTTCCACTCCCCTTCTCAGGACAGTGGAGAAGACCGAAGACAGATAGGTCTATGTGGGAATAATTCTCATGTTATTTTTTGGTGGCTCTATTTCCAACCATTTTACATCTACGTGCACTGCCTATCCATGCTTGTGCCAATGAAACAACTGCTTCTTATTTCTCTAGAACCCTTCATACACTTGAGAACCTCTTCCCTTAACGTCTGTCCAGAAGTTGAACAATCCCAGCTTCTCTGTTACATAGTGTTTTTGGCGTAACATTCATTTAAAATGCTAGCCTCACTCTTCAACACTCATCGCTACAAAATACTGGGTTATAGAAAATGGACTTGCATTCTTAAAGTAATATCCCAGAAGTGGAAGTGGATTGATATAACTTTGTTTTCAAAACTAAGGTCACACCCAGAGTGGTAACAGAGCAAGGCCTGAATGAGAGAAGCCGAACTAGAATCAGACTGTGGATTGTATTGGACTTCTGGGATTGAGACTGCTCATATATTTTATGTTGTCCACCACAGATCAGGTCGTTTACTGCACATACAGTTAGCATTCTTCTTTATCATTCCAGCATCTTACCTGTTCAAGAACAACATTTCAATTTACAGCACTGAGACCCACATGGTCTACTCTGGTGGTTATATTCTATGTCTCCTTCCATCGCTCTGTCCACCTGACAGCCCTTTAATGCATCCATCCCATTTGCCACAATAATTCCCTGTGGGGCAAATATCCACGTTCTCAGTGCTCCCTGGGGTAAGACATTTTTCTTGAATTGTCTACTGAATTTATTGGTATGCACATTACCAATTGGTTTCATTTCTTTAAATAAGATATGATCAGATATCTTTATTAGTCACATGTACATCAAAACACACAGTGAAATGCACCTTTTGCGTACAGTGTTCTGGGGGCAGTCCGCAAGTGTTGCTACACTTCCGACGCCAACGTCGCATGCCCACAACTTCCTAACCTGTACGTCTTCGGAATGTGGGAGGAAACCGGAGCACCCAGAGGACACACACAGACACACGGGAGAACGCACACACTCCTTACAGACAGCAGCCAGAGTTGAACTTGGATCGCTAGCACTGTAATAGCGTTACTTGAACCGCTACACTACTGTGCCTGCCGGTTAGTTCATAACGAACCTGTTAGTTCATAAGGAACCCATCCAGTGGAGGGTGGAATGCTGAAAATGTTGCCTCCATGGGCAGAGTAATGAATGTACCCAGCATGCAAATGATCCAGGAGTGAGAGTGAAGGGTCCAGGATCCCTGCAGGGGCAAGGCATGGGAAAAGGTTGCCAGGAAACAGTTAACACACCGTGTAATCCTACAGCAAACTGAGAAAGGTGCCTGTCTCACTACCTTGTTCATGATGCACAGAAGATAGAATGGATTGAAGACCACTCCATTCACAGGACTTTTACTAAGGCACAGCTATTACTGTTTTCGACACAGAGGTGTACGCAGCACCGACATCTGCCCGGGAGAGTATCCACTAATTGAAGGTGCTGATTGTGCCAACAGCCTAGCTGATGCAAAGGAAGTGATTACACATATCTAGAAGCAGCATTCTATTCATGTGTAGTACTTAATACCTTTCACAAGCTGTCCTGGAAGGAAGATGCCATGTCTTGGTGGCAATACAGATAGAGAGTGTGGAGAGAGGGGGTGGAGAGAAGCGGTACCAAGTGGAGGTACAGAGTGGAGGTTGAAGTCAAATTTGTAGCAGATATGCAGATATTTAAACATTTTAAATCAATTTATATTAAGCAACTGCCATCTCTCTCGATGATTCACTGAATTTTGCATTGAGGGTTTATCCACATCGTATGCTGGTGCAGTTACACATTCACAGCAGACAGCTCAGTGAAAAGCCCTTCTCCACCAGCTTGCCAGTCAGAAGGATGTGGGTTCAAACCCTGTGCCAAAGACTTGGGTAAAAACATCCAGGCAGACTCCCCACCGAAATACTTAGTGAAGACAGCACTGCTAGAAGTGACCTCAATTGGGGAAGTGTTAAACCAGCAGCCATAAACTACAGGGAAATATACAGATCCCACTGCACCATTGTGAAGGAGAGCTGGGCTGATATTCTTAACAGTTTACAGAAAGAGAAGGATGAGACAGTTGTTGTTCTGCTTCACAGTTCCAGTGACCTGGACTTAATCCTGGGTGGAACTTGCTGGGCTGGAGTCCGGGTTTTCCTTGCCTGTATGGGTTTTCCCTCTGGATGGTCAAGTTTCCTCCCACATCCCAAAGATATGTTGGCAGATCAATTAGCCAACTGTGAAGAAGGTGGTAGAAGGCTGGCAAGTGTGGAGTTAATGGGCACATGAGAGAGAATAGGTTACAGGGAAATAAGAGGGGTAATGTGGCTGATGGGATTGCTGAACAATTTTGGTAAGCTTCACGTTGCTGCTTGTAGGATCTTCCTGTTCACACAGATACATGAAAAAAGTGACAACACTTCAAAAGTACTTGATTGGCTGAGAAGCTTCTACCATCCTGATGGAGTGAAAAGTTGAGAGGCCAGTCCTCCTTTCCTTGCTGTTAAAGTGACACTATTAGTACCAGAGTTCAATGTAATTACCCTGGACTCATCAAAAGGCAACTCCTGTGTCTTTGCTTTCTGCTGGAGAATGAGCTTGTGAATTTTTTTTGCAATTAAAGTAGTACATCTTCAACAGGAAATGAAAAGGCAGGCAGTTCACTGAGCACTAGATGGTGCTGTTATACAGTTGCAGTGCTAGTCAATGTGTAGCAGCTGTACAGCCCCGCTCTAACACTCTAAGAGCACGGTAGGCTAATGCTCTTAAAACTCAGACCAAAACTCAGTTAAATACAAACAGGTAGTTTAACCGTTTCTTTAATAATATCTTATTTAATGATATTATAACTAGTTTGTGCCAAAACACTCTGGAATCTCACCAGGCAGAGAATTCTTCCCACATTGTTTCACTCATTTCAATGCTTAGGAAGCATGCAAAATGCTAAATGAATAACCTAGATGGGCTGTGAAAAAAATCACAAGCAAGTCAGATTGCAGCTGCAGGATGAACTTCTGCAAGATCCAAGACTGAAAAACTGCAAAAATCCAAAGGTGCATGTCATGAGATCGCAATTCCCATAAACTGCATCATGCAGTGACAATCTTGCATATGATGAATATGCAGTCCAATTTAAACACAAGCAATCCTATCATTTAAAACCAGTCAAGAACTGGCTAACTGCAGCCACTTTATTACAAAGCTATTGTTGCCAATGGTCAAACCTACTTTCACTTCCCACTGCAGGTCACAAAGGCAAATACAGCAATTAGAAAAGGCTTATTATAAAACAAATCAACTCACAGGAAAAGAACAAGTTATCTGACCAGTACCTTGGCTAGAGTGCATTTAGATTCCTGTTCATGACTGTGTAGACATTGGAATAACATTGCATTTTTGAGGATTCAGCAGAATGTGAACTCCTGGGATTTATGTGGCGTTTATGGTCTTGTCAGTTCCAGACCTGGTACATGGGCCCCTCTTCCTCAGGCTAGGTTACAGAGAAGCCCTTGGGTACTCCACATGCTCAGAAACGAGAGATGCTTGGGAACTCTGTTCATTAACCTATGCGAACTCAACAGAATAATATCCCGGGCACATGACGGTCAGGCTAGGAGAGAGCATCACCTAGGGATATCCCAGTGCCTCAGCAGAGATTGGTGTTTTATCAGCTGAAGCCACTGCTGCTGCCTGGACTGAGTAAATCCTTGGGTGAAGACACAACACACTGCTTGCAAAGTTCTCATAGTTTCATTCACAGACGAGGGGATAGCAACAGTAATGAAGGAATTCTCAGTGAGAAACCACCGGGAGTTCACCTACAGTTGGTGAAAGGCCAAATTTATTTTGTGAATGTGGTTTTCCACAGAATCTTAATTAACTCATTGAATAATGTTTTGAAACTTGTGGGCCATAACTAGATTTCAGTAGTTAATTGCACACCTGATATTACTTGTCACAGGTATGAAGTATCAACTCACTGGCAGCCAAAGTTATAATTACATTCACAGAATAAGTTTTTTGGCTAAGTTACTGAGGTGAGGGGTGAGGTGGTGGTGAGCCAGAGGGGGTAGTGGAGAGAGGAGAGGACCTGGTGGGTGGGGTAGCAGTGGAAACAGGCAAAGTGTGCTGAAGATATGAGGTCCACATGCACACTGAAGTAGGTCAATTAAGATCCAACCAAGAGCAATGATTTCATGACTGTGTGATCTGCAAAGCCTCCAGCATGTCCTCCACAACCTTTAATGAATTCTTGTTCTCCTTTTTGCCTCGACCTGCAAGCTAGAAGGACACAGAAGAGGATTAGTCAGTCAGACAGGCAATGCATTTGAGTTCACAGTGCCCAACATACAGCCCCTCCCAACTTGTCACTCTGATTATACCCCCAAAGTGGCTGCTATCACGCCTTTCCAAAGAACAGGAGTGTTCTCTTGAACCTGGGAGACTCAACAAAACATTTTTTCGGCCAAAGAACTGTGAGTGTTATTGGAATTTTGACATCCTGTGAGTCTGACACTTCATATCACAAATTTCAACCAGCTTTTCATTAACAGGTTTCTTCCTAAGAGTATTGAATGGGAATGGCATGCAAGAGTTAATGTTATTCCTAAAGTAGTGCAGGATTCGCACAGGAAAGTAAGGAGGAATACTCTGACACTTGTGATGACAATAATTAACCATCTGCAGTCATTCTGACTTGGTTCAACCAACACAGAACAGGAGTAGAGACAGAGATAAAGGCTATGGGTTCACTGAATCTCATCTCTTTGTTTTAAGCACTTTCCATCCATCACTGTGTCATCAAATTTAATTCCAAACTGCAATGATATGTTAAGCGCCAGTGGACCACAGGAGTGGATTTTCAATTAACTCCAAAGTGTGGCTGTTTGTCAAGTGGATGGAGTGACACTATCGTGCTCCAGGTTTAAATGCTATTGAGAGAGCTAACAAAAAACCCAAAAAATCAGAGGCATTCAAATATCCCTGCTGGCTCAAAGTTTGGGAAGCTGCAAAAAGACGGGAACAGAGGAAAGGAGAAAAGTGCATCGGATTTAGCCAGCAGCACTGGTTTGCTGTCAATTTCAAGGAATCTTGGCTGCACTCCTAAACCTAATCATCTGGTATTAAGTGTCTGTGTTGACATAGATATTTGACATTTGGTGCTGATTTCTTTAGCAAATTCTTTAGTAGAATGAGAAGTTAAAAAACTCTCAGTAATGCTATTTCATTATAAACACAACTTGCATTATTAAAACAAAATGGACAGAAATAAAAGCTTCTGCCTCTCTTCCTTACATTTAGCACCCTATCTAGAAAATATGTTTTTTTACAACTGGCTAATCAAGTGCCATGGTGTGTAGAAACATAAACATTATATTAAAAGTGTTCACTGTTCCCAGAAACTGGTTCTGCTTGTGCTGTGCCCTTCTAAACATTTATTCAAGATGCATGGTTTTAAAAAAGATCTTTCAAACATTCACC
>JAUZTB010056542.1:0-10139 GCA_034780895.1 Rhynchobatus australiae
AGTTGTTGAACTGGACATAGGCCGAGTGGTACTTTTACTTTCCGTTGCAGTAGTAACTTGGAAAGAAAAAGAAAAACTTTCAATTCTGAAGAATATTAAATCGATTGCAACTGAGCAGCATTGATTAATCATACTAATCACACTCAATCGGCAACAATATAACTTTTACCCATCTTTTGATTGCTATAACAATGTCAGCCAACAGTAACCCGAAGGGTAGCCTGTGGTGCAGTACATGGGGTACAGCTTCCCTCGAAAAAGCTACGTTTGTCACACTGTGAGGCTGGTCAACAAGCAGCACTGGAGAAGTTGTGAGTGTTCCATTCAGAAGAGAGATGGTTGTGAGAAGGAATACAGGGTTGTCAAAGCAATGAGGAGTCTGAACTAAACAGCTGGAGAGAAGCTCCTTCCATTGATGGAATGTTTGATAATTTGGGCACATAGGTTGATAATAACCAAGGACACGTTAGAAGCAATGGGTAGAGAATTAATCGTGGGGCCATATTATTTGAGGCCTTCAAAATGGAATCAGATCTGTGACTGAAACAAAGGAGGTTGCAGTGCTGTTGCAAATGGATGGAGGAGTGGGATAAGTAAAATTCTCTTCTGGAGCGATGACACAGTCTCAAACAAGACCTAGTTGATATTCGATGATTCTATTGAAGGAAAAATCACTTACCTGCTGAGTAACTGGCCGTAGATGGAGACGTTTTTTCAGTTGTCACTGCTGCAGAACAAGAGTAAACAATGAAAATTGCTGCCTAACGCGCGACAGTTCACCAAATAATGTAGCATTCGGGGATTTCATCAACACACGATCGAAAGAGTACAGAGTGTAATCAGTACAACTCCATTGAAATCCCCTTTCGACAAGACAAATTAGGAAGGTTCTCTGAGCAAATAAACAGTAGTTACATCGATGTTTTCTGACACAATAATGCACAAATGAAAAGCAAGATCAAGTGTCCACCAAACTCGGTGTCATAATCTGCACTTTCTTGGATGTAATTTGTGAAATTTTCTTCTCAGTTTTGGAAAGGTGAAAGAGAAGATAGAATTCTCAGTGAAAATCGAGTGAAATTTTGCCAAGATAATGAGGAATTGTCAAAACGGAATTTAAAAAAAACATGAACATGGCATTTCTGAACTGTTAGAAAAACCGAAGCATCTTCATTGAAAAGTACAAGCCAATTTACATCACAGATCTTGAGAATATGAGGGATCAACAAACCCAACCTTCAGCTCATTTGGAGCCAACTGCGCATGCAATGTATGTTCTGATTCCATCCAAAGAATAAAATAGCTGTAAGCCATTCAATCGCACAAGATATTGCAATGCAGTATTGCTGTAAAGACCAGCCCTGTGAATACTGCGCTTGCTAAACATGTCATTGAAAACTCTTAACTGTGGTTGCACATGTGCCCATATTTCCAACCACCCAGGAATTTCTCATTTCAGTTGAATTAATGCACCACTTACCAGTTGTTGAACTGGAAATAGGCCGAGTGGTACTTTTACTTTCCGTTATAGTTGTAACTTGGAAAGATAAAGAAAAACATTCAATTATGAAGAATATTAAATCGATTGCAACTGAACATTATTGATTGAGACTCGCCAACAGATCATGCTAATCACACCCAATTGGCAACAATATAACTTTCACCTGTCTATCGACTGCTTCAACAATGTCAGCCAACAGCAACGTAAAGGGGAGCCCTCCAAAAAAGCTATGTTTGATAGACCATGAGGCTGGCCAAGAAGCAGCACTGAAGAAGCTGGGACGGCTCCAGTCAGAAGAGAGATGGTGGTGAGGAGAAGGAATAATGGGTTGTCAAAACAATGAGGAGTCTGGACTCAACAGGTAAAGAGAGGCTCCTTCCATTGATGGAACTTTTGATAATCTGGGCACATAGGTTGGGGATAATATGCAAAGTATCAAAGGACATACTAGAAGCAATGGCTATTGACGTAATAGTGCGGCCATATTATTTGATGCCTTCAAAATGGAATCAGATCTGTGACTGAAACAAAGGAGGATGCAGTGCTGTTAGAAATGGGTAGAGGAGTGGGACAAGTAAAAATGCTCTTCCAGAGCGGTGACACAGTCTCACACGATACCTGAATAATATTTGTTGATTCTATTGAAAGCAAACATCACTTACCTGTTTTGGAACTTGCCGTAGATGGAGATGATGTTCCTTCAGTTGTCACTGCTGGAGAATAAGGGAAAACAATGAAAGTTGCTGCTCAAAGTGCCACTGCTCACAAAACGATCCAGAATTTGAATATTTCAACAACTCATGCCAAAAAGAACACAGAGCGTAATACGTGCAATTCCTGATTAAGTGCCCTTAAAAGAACACAAATTAGGAAGGTTCTCTGAGCAAATAATTAGCCGTTACTTCAATGTTTTCTGACACAATAACGCACAAATGAAAAGCAGGATCAATTGTCCTTTAAACTTGGTGTCATCATCTGCACTTTCTTGAACCTGGTCAAGAAGCAGCACTGAAGAAGTTGTGAGTGTTCCATTCAGAAGAGAAATGGTTGTGAGGAGAAGGAATACAGGGTTGTCAAAACAACGAGGAGTCTGGACTCAACAGGTAAAGAGAAGCTCCTTCCATTGATGGAATGTTTGATAATCTGGGCCCGTAGGTTGGAGATAATTTGCAAAGTAACCAAGGACACATTAGGAGCAATGAGTCTTGACATAATGGTGGGGCCATATTATTTGATGCCTTCAAAATGAAATCAGATCTGTGACTGAAACAAAGGAGGTTGCAGTGCTGGTACAAATGGAGGGAAGAGTGGGACAAGTAAAAATAGTCTTCTGCAGCAGTGACATAGTCTCAAGTAATAACCTTGTTGATTTTCAATGATTCTATTGAAAGCAAAAGTCACTTACCTGCTGTGGAGCTGGCCGTAGATGGAGATGTTGTTTTTTCAGTTGTCACTGCTGCAGAACAAGAGTAAACATTGAAAATTGCTGCTCAAAGCGCTACAGTTCACAAAACGATCCAGCATTCGGGGATTTCACCAACACACGGTCGAAAGAATACAGAGCGTAATCAGTACAACTCCATTGAAATCCCCTGAAGACAAATTACGAAGGTGCTCTGAGCAAATAAGCAGCAGTTACATCAATCTTTTCTGACACAATAATGCACAAATGAAAAGCACGATCAAGTGTCCTCCAAACTTGCTGTCATCATCTGCACTTTCTTGGATGTAATTTGTGAAATATGCTTCTCCGTTTTGGAAAGGTGAACAAGGAGATGGAATTCTCAGTAAGTGGGAAGTGTTGGATGGAATTCTCAGTGAAAATTGAGTGAAATTTTCCCAAGATAATGAAGAATTGTGATGACAGAATTAAAAATAAACATGATTATGGTATTTCTCAACTGTTAGAAAAACCGCAGCATCTTCATTCAAAAAATTGATCCTGTAACCTTTGATCTGCAGCAGCATTGTGCCAAATAATCTTCAGTGTAATTCATGCAGTTCCAATGTTTGTATTGAAAGTACAAGCCAATTTACATCACGGATCTTAAGAATATGAGGGATCAACAAACCCAACCTTCAGCTCATTTGGAGCCAACTGTGCATGCAATGGGTGTTCCGATTCCATCCAAAAAATAAAATTGCTGAAATCCATTCAATTGCACAAGATATTGCAATGCAGTATTGTTGTAAAGTCCAGCCCCATGACTACTGTACTTGCAAAACATGTCTTTGAAAACTCTGAACGGTGGTTTCACATGTGCCCATATTTCCAACCACATAATAATTTCTCATTTCAGTTGAATGGATCCACCACTTACCAGTTGTTGAACTGGAAATAGGCCGAGTGGTACTTTTACTTTCTGTTGTAGTTGTAACTTGGAAAGAAAAAGAAAAACATTCAATTCTGAAGAATATGAAATTGATTGTAACCGAGCATTATGGATTGAGACTTGCCAACAGATCATGCTCATCACAATCGACAACAATATTCCTTTCACCTGTCTCTCGATTCCTAGAGCAATATCAGCCAATGGTGACCTGAAGGGGAGCCAGTGGTGCAGTACATGGGTGTACTGCTTCCCCCCAAAAAGCTACATTTGTCAGACCATGAGGCTGGTAAAGAAGCAGCACTGAAGAAGCTGGGATAGCTCCAGTCAGAAGAGAGATGGTTGTGAGGAGAAGGGATAGAGGGTTGTCAAAACAATGAGGAGTCTGAACTCAACAGGCAAAGGGAAGATCTTTCCATTGATGGAATGTTTGATGATCTGGGTACACAGGTTGGGGATGATATGCAAAGTATCGAAGGACACTTTGTGTGCAATGGGTATTGGCTAAATATAAGGGCCATATGATTTGATGCCTTCAAAATGGAATCAGATCCGTGACTGAAATAAAGGAGGATGCAGTGTTGTTACAAATGGGCGAAGAGTGGGACAAGAAAAATGCTCTCCAGAGCGGTGACACAGTTTCAAACGATACCGAAAAAATATTCGATGATTGTATTGAAAGCAAACATCAGTTGCCTGCTGTGGCACTGGCCGTAGATGGAGATAACATTTCTTCAGTTGTCACTGCTGGAGAAAAAGAGGAAACAATGAAAATTGCTGCTCAAAGTGCCACAGTTCGCAAAACGGTCCAGCATTCGGAGATTTCACCAACACATGGAAGAAAGAATACAGGGTGTTATCAATACAACTCCATTGAAATCCCCTTTCGAAAAGACATATTTGGAAGGTTCTCTGAGCAAATAAGCAGCCGTTACATCAATGTTTTCTGACACAATAATGCACAAATGATAAGTGGGATCAAGAGTCCTCCAAATTTGGTGTCATCATCTGCACTTTCTTGGATGTAATTTGAGAAATATTCTTCTCCGTTTTGGAAAGGTGAAAGGGAAGATGGAATTCTCAGTGAAAATTCAGTGAAATTTTGTCAAGATAGAGGAATTGTGAAGACGGAATTAAAAAAAACATGAACGTGGCATTTCTCAACTGCAAGAAAAACAGAACCATCCTCATTCAAAAAATTGTTCCTTGAACTTTTGATCTGCAGCAGCATTGTGCCAAATAATCCTCAGTGTAATTTATGCAGTTCCAATGACTGTTTTGAAAGTACAAGCCAATTTGCATCGCGGATCTTGAGAATATGAGGGATCAACAAACCCAACCTTCAGCTCATTTGGAGCCAACTGCACATGCAATATATGTTCTGATTCCATCCAAAGAATAAAATAGCTGTAAGCCATTCAATTGCACAAGATATTGCAATGCAGTATTGCTGTAAAGACCAGCCCTGTGAATACTGCGTTTGCTAAACGTGTCATTGAAAACTCTTAACGGTGGTTTCACACGTGCCCATATTTCCAACCACATAGGAATTTCTCATTTCAGTTGAATGAATTCAACACTTACCAGTTGTTGAACTGGAAATAGGCCGAGTGGTACTTTTACTTTCTGTTGTAGTTGCAACTTGGAAAGAAAAAGAAAAACATTCAATTATGAAGAATATTAAATCGATTGCAACTATTGATTGACACTCGCCAACAGATCATGCTAATCACACTCAATCAGCAACAATATAACTTTCAACTGTCTATCGATTGTTTCAACAACGTCAGCCAACAGGAACCTAAAGGGGAGCCCTCCAAAAAGCTATGTCTGATAGACCATGAGGCTGGCCAAGAAGTCAGATGGTTGTGAGGAGAAGGAATAGAGGGTTGTCAAAACAATGAGGAGTCTGGACTCAACAGGTAAAGAGAAGCTCCTTCCATTGATGGAATGTTTGATAATCTGGGCACACAGGTTGGGGATATGATGCAAAGTGTCGAAGGACGCATTGAGAGCAATGGGTATTGACTAAATAGAAGGGCCATATTATTTGGTGCTTTCAAAATGGAGTCAGATCTGTGACTGAAACAAAGGAGGATGCACTGCTATTAGAAACAGGTATAGGAGCGGGACAAGTAAAAATACTCTTCTAGAGTGGTGACGCAATCTCAAACAATAACCTCGTTGATATTTGATGTTTCTATTGAAAGCAAAAGTCACTTACCTGCTGAGGAACTGGCCGTAGATGGAGACGTTTTTTCAGTTGTCACTGCTGCAGAACAAGAATAAACATTGAAAATTGCTGCTCAAAGAGCAACAGTTGACAAAACAATTCAGCATTCGGGATTTCACAAACACATGGTGGAAAGAATACAGAGCGTAATCAGTACAACTCCATTGAAATCCCCTGAAGACAAATTACGAAGGTGCTCTGAGCAAATAAGCAGCAGTTACATCAATCTTTTCTGACACAATAATGCACAAATGAAAAGCACGATCAAGTGTCCTCCAAACTTGCTGTCATCATCTGCACTTTCTTGGATGTAATTTGTGAAATATGCTTCTCCGTTTTGGAAAGGTGAACAAGGAGATGGAATTCTCAGTAAGTGGGAAGTGTTGGATGGAATTCTCAGTGAAAATTGAGTGAAATTTTCCCAAGATAATGAAGAATTGTGATGACAGAATTAAAAATAAACATGATTATGGTATTTCTCAACTGTTAGAAAAACCGCAGCATCTTCATTCAAAAAATTGATCCTGTAACCTTTGATCTGCAGCAGCATTGTGCCAAATAATCTTCAGTGTAATTCATGCAGTTCCAATGTTTGTATTGAAAGTACAAGCCAATTTACATCACGGATCTTAAGAATATGAGGGATCAACAAACCCAACCTTCAGCTCATTTGGAGCCAACTGTGCATGCAATATATGTTCTGATTCCATCCAAAGAATCAAATTGCTGAAAGCCATTCAATTGCACAAGATATTGCAACGCAGTATTGCTCTGAAGTCCAGCCCCGTGACTACTGAGCTTGCTAAACATGTCATTGAAAACTCTTAACTGTGGTTTCACATGTGCCCATATTTCCAACCACCCAGGAATTTCTCAGTTCAGTTGAATGAATCCACCACTTACCAGTTGTTGAACTGGAAATAGACCGAGTGGTACTTTGACTTTCCGATTTAGTTGAAACTTGGAAAGGAAAAGAAAAACGTTCAATTCTGAAGAATATGAAATCGACTGTAACAGAGCATTATTGATTGAGACTCGCCAACAGATCATGCTTCTCATACTCAATCGGCAACAATATACATTTCAGCCTTCTCTCGATTGCTAGAACAATGTCAGCTGACGGTGACCTGAAGGGGAGGCAGTGGTGCAGTACCCTCCCAAAAGCTACGTTTGTCACATCGTGATGCTGATCAAAAAGTAATAATGAAGAAGCTGGGACAGCTCCAGTCAGAAGAGAGATGGTTGTGAGGAGAAGGAATAGAGGGTTGTCAAAACAATGAGGAGTCTGAACTCAACAGGTAAAGAGAAGCTCCTTCTATTGATGAAATATTTGATAATCGGGCACACAGGTTGGGGATAATATCAAATATCCAAGGACACATCTGAAGCAATGGCTATTGACATAATAGTGCGGCCATATTATTTGATGCCTTCAAAATGGAATCAGATGTGTGACTGAAACAAAGGAGGATGCAGTGCTGTTAGAAATGGACGGAGGTGTGGGACAAGTAAAAATGCTTTTCCAGAGCGGTGAACTAGGTATTCTCACACAATACCTAGTTGATATTCGATGATTCTATTGAAAGCAAAAGTCACTTACCTGTTGAGTAACTGGCCGTGGATGCAGATGTTGTTTTTTCAGTTGTTACTGGTGGAGAACAAGAGTAAACAATGAAAATTCCTGCTAAAAGCGCAGCACTTCAAAAAACGATCCAGCATTCGGGAAGTTCATCAACACACGGTCGAAAGAATACAGAGCGTAATCTGTACAACTCCATTGAAATCCCCTTTTGACAAGACAAATTAGGAAGGTTCTCTGAGCAAATAAGCAGCAGTTACATCAATGTTTTCTGGCACAATAATGCACAAATGAAAAGCAGGATCAAGTTTCCTCCAAACTTATCATCTGCATTTTCTTGGATGTAATTTGTGAAATATTCCTCTCCGTTTTGGAAAGTTGAAAGAGAAGATGGAATTCTCAGTGAAAATTGAGTGAAATTTTGCCAGAATAATGAGGAATTGTGAAGACTAAATTGAAAAAAACATGAATATGGCATTTCTCAACAGTCAGTAAAACTGAAGCATCTTCATTCAAAAAATTGATCCTCTAACCTTTGATCTGCAGCAGCATTATGCCAAATAATCCTCAGTGTAATTCATGCAATTCCAATGACTGTTTTGCAAGTACATGCCAATTTTCATAACGGATCTTGAGGATATGACGGATCAAGAAACTCAACCTTCAGGGCCATTGAATTGCACAAGATATTGCAACGCAGTATTGCTGTAAATACCAGCCCCGTGATTACTGCGCTTGCTAAACATGTCACTGAAAACTCTTAACCGTGGTTTCACATGTGCCCATATTTCCAACCACACAGGAATGTCTCATTTCAGTTGAATGAATCCACCACTTACCAGTTGTTGAACTGGAAATTGGCCGCGTTGTACTTTTACTCTCTGTTGTAGATGGAACTTGGAAAGAAAAATAAAAACATTTAATTCTGAAGACTATGAAATCGATTCTAACTGAGTGTTATTGATTGAGACTCGCCAACAGATCATGCTAATCACACTCAATCGGCAACAATATAACATTCACCCTTCTGTCAATTGCTACAACAATGTCAGCCAACAGTGACCTGAAGGGGAGCCTGTGGTCCAGTACATGGGGGTACTGCTTCCCTTCGAAAGGTGACATTTGTCAAACCGTGAGGCTGGTCGAGAAGCAGCACTGAAGAAGTTAGGCCTGTTCCATTCAGAAGAGAGGTGGTTGTGAGGAAAAGGAATTGTCAAAAAAAAGAGTCTGGACTAAACAGGCAAAGAGAAGCTCCTTCCATTGATGGAATTTTTGATAATCTGGGCACACAGGTTGGGGATAAGATGCAAAGTATCAAAGGGCACATTAGGAGCAATGGGTATTGACCAAAGAGAGGGGCCATATTATTTGAGGCCTTCAAAATGGAATCATATCTGCAAATGAATCAAAGGAGGTTGCACTGCTGTTACAAATGGATGGCGGAGGGGGGTAAGTAAAAATGCTCTTCCAGAGCGGTGACACAGTCTCAAACGATACCTGAAGAACATTCGTTGATTCTATTGAAAGCAAACATCACTTACCTGCTGTGGAACTGGTCGCAGATTGAGATGACGTTTCTTCAGTTGTCACTGCTGCAGAACAAGAGAAAACAATGTAAATTGCTGCTCAAAGTGCCACAGTTCACAAAACGGTCCAACATTCGGAGATTTCAACAACACATGGCAAAAAGAATACAGAGTGTAATGAGTACAACTCCTGATTAAGTGCCCTTACAAGAACACAAATTAGGAAGGTTCTCTGAGCAAATTAGCAGCTGTTACATCAATGTTTTCTGACACAACAATGCACAAATGAAAAGCACGATCAAGTGTCCACCAAACTTGGTGTCATCATCGGCACTTTCTTGGATGTAATTTGTGAAAGATTCTACTCCATTTCGGAAAGGGAAAATACAAGGTTGAATTATGAGTCAAAGTTGCGTGAACTTTTGCCGATATACCGATGAATTGTGAAGACAGAAATCGAATAAAAATATGAACATGGTGTTTCTCAACGATCAGAAAAACTGAAAGATCTTCATTCAAAATATCGATCATGTAACCTTTGATCTGTCGCAGAATGTGCCAAATACCCGAGGATAATTCATGCAGTTCCAATGCCTGTACTTAAAAATACCAGCCAATTTACACCACAGATCTTGAGAATATGCAGGTTCAACAAACCCAAACTACAGCTCATTTGCAGACAACTGTAGATGCAATGGGAGGTCGGATTCCATCCAAAGAATAGAATCCCTCACAGCGATTCAATTGCAAAAGAAATTACAACACAGTATTCCTGTAAAGAGCAACCATGAGACCACTGTGATTGCGAAATATGTCTTTGAAAACTCTTAACCGTGGTTCCACATGTGCCCATATTTCCAACCACACAGGAATTTCTCATTTCAGTTGAATAAATCCACCACTTACCAGTTGTTGAACTGGACATAGGCCGAGTGGTACTTTTACTTTCCGTTGCAGTAGTAACTTGGAA
>JAUZTB010056692.1:0-10137 GCA_034780895.1 Rhynchobatus australiae
CACACACACACACACACACACACACACTATCTAAAAGGGACACTCACTAATAGTCCTAGTCCGTAACAGTATCTTCTGGCCAATTGGAGGGGGTAGAAGAGAGAATGACCTGGGGTAGGAGGGGGTCCTTGATAATGTTGGTTACTTTCCCAAGGTAGCAGGAAGTGTGGATGGCGTCCATGGAGGGGAGGCAGATTTATATCATGGTCTGGGCTGTGTTCACAACTCTTTGCAGTTTCTCATGGTGTTGGGCAGAGCAGTTGCAGCACCAAAATAGCAGAAATGGGCCCATGAGTTGGCCATTTGTACCCTCAAGTCTGCTCTGCCATTCAGTAAGATCATGTCCTCTGATCTTGGCCTTACCTTAGCAATAAGAACAGCAGGTGCCCATACAACTTCAAATTGACAGCAACATTTTTCATCAGGTAGAGTTGGAGTCATAGAGTTATAGAGCATGGAAACAGGCCCTTCAGCCCAACTCATCAATGCTGACCATTCTGTCTATCCCAGTTAGTCCCATTAGTTCCAGGGGTGTGGTGAAGCAGAGGAGAACAGGGAGAAAGGCAGAAAGCCATCACCCCGTCAACCAAAGAGAAGAGCCTGATACCATGTATTAACCTGCAGAAAGAGTGTTCCATTTACAAGGCCGTGCCAATGACCTGAACAACAGAAGACTTTGTGTATAGGAATTTAGAAAGGCACTATTAAAACAAAGTGTACTCCAAATATAAATTCTACATGTAAAACCAAAAAGAATCAAACCACATTGTTCTAAAATTGAGGAGGCCAGCAGATGACTTTGTGTGCCTTGTACTACCATCGTCATAGTAACGAGACCTAGATTTCCAAATGGCTTGGGTCTTCTGCCTTCTGCCCATCTGTTCTTCACCTCAAATTTAAATCTAATGTCTGAATTTTAAGCTTTCATGAGCAAGAATTTGGCACCAATTTAGTGTTTATATAGCGAAAGATTCTAACAATTAAAATAATCTTCGCTCTTGAAGCTGTATGATTATCGCACAGTTGTCTTGTTGTTGCAGTATGTTTCATTTCATAGTCTGACTCTCTGTGATAATAAAGCAACAGCTAACAGGGAGGAAATGTGCGTCAGGCCACAGATAGAGACTCCTGCTAGGCACATGCACTGTTGCAACATCTGGAGGGGTTGTACATTTCAGAGCTCTGCTCCAACTCTCAAAGCCCTGGTAATTTTCATAAACTACCAAAGACTCTGGGTCAGATCCAGAGAATTCCTGTGGGTGATAACTTCACAGCACCTTGTGATCTCTCTGCCCCATTCTAACTGATGTCTGGTGCGTGATCACCACCTCTCCCACATCTACCCTGACCGCCAATGGCACCACTGGAACTGCTGTCTTTGTCGATCCTTTCATCACTCTCTGATGACCACTTCTCCATCCCTAATCAATCTCAGACATTGGACAGCATCCCACTTAACCGCCTCACCAATGGAAACCCATGTCTCTGCCCATGTCCAAACCCCTTTCATTATCTCGATGCAAGCTTATGTTGGCTCATGTCACTAATTCTCGCCACAGTCCCATCAACTCACTTCAGACTCTACTGCTGATCTACACCCTGGGGGCAATTTACAGTAGCCAATAAGCCTAACAGCCTAAGATAACAGCCTGACCCCAAGTATTAACCTGGCTAAGCACAGCTCAAACACCATCTTCACCGATAACACCACTGTTGTTGGTAGAATCTCAGGTGACGACGAGGTGGTGTACAGGAGTGAGATAGATCGGCTGGTTGAGTGGTGTCACAACAACAACCTCACACTCAATGTCAGCAAGACCAAGGAACTGATTTTGGGCTTCAGGAAGGGGAAGTCGGGAGAACACACACCAGTCCTCATTGAGGGGTCAGCGGTGGAAAGGGTGAACAGCCTCAAGTTCCTGGATGTCAACATCTCAGGGGATCTATCCAGGGCCCAACACACTGATGCAATCAGGAAGAAGGCATACCAGTGGGTCTACTGCATTAGAAGTTTGAGGAGATTCAGCATGTCACCAAAGACTCTTATAAATTTCTACAGATGTACGGTGGAGAGCATTCTGGCTGGTTGCATCACCACCTGGTACGGAGGCTCCAATGCACAGGATCACAAGAGGCTGCAGGGGGTTGTAGACTCAGCCAGCTCCATCACGGACACAACCCTCCCCACCATCGAGGACATCTTCAAGAGGTGGTGCCTCAAGAAGGCTGCATCAATCATTAAGGGCCCTCACCATCCGGCACATGCCCTCTTCACATTACTACCATCGGGGAGGAGGTACAGGAGCCTGAAGACCCACATTCAACTTTTCAGGAACAGCTTCTTCCCCTCCGCCATCAGATTTCTGAATGGTCCATGAACACCATCTTGGTATTGCTCTTTTGCACTACTTACTTATTTTTGTAACTTATAGTAATTCTTATGTCTTTATGTCTTGCTCTGTACTGCTGCTGCAAAACAACAAATTTTGTGTCATGTCAGTGATAATAAACCTGATTCCAATTCTTATTCTGAGATACACAAGCTCACAGCAGATGCACAGTGGTTAAAACTGCAGCGCTTCTCAGGGTCATGTAATTGCTTTAACACTGGTTTTTAATCCTAAACAGCTAAATTGCAGCTCCACCCAGGGTCATGTAATTGCTTTAACACTGGTTTTTAATCCTAAACAGCTAAATTTCAGCTCCACCCAGGGTCATGTGGACGTTTTAATTCTGGTTTTTAATCCTGTAAATATCAGTAAAAAGACAATTCCCTTCACTAGTACTTAGGACCCTTTTATTCATGGGTGAAAGCCCCACCGTAGCAGGTTTATTGGCAAGCCACAACACACCGGGGCAGTGTTTCACTTCACTGGGTCTTCCACTGCAACAGTGGTGTATTTTTCAGATGCTCCTGGGCAGGGATACAGCATCTGTCCCTGGAGTATTACACATGACATTGGCTTCCCATCCCGACAGAAACAATATTTCAAAGGTTAATCTACGTTCAGGCTTCCCCAGGAGTCAGTAGAAGCAGGAAGTGTTGCCCTTCAGTGAAGCCCTTAACTTTTCAATAATGATATCCTGGGAACTAAGTAACTTGAGACATGACATGTGGTGGGCTGAACAAACTTCGGAGGATCAGGTACTTCTGGATCCATGGTTCCCATTGTTCTGCTGCCCTGGAGATTTCAGGTAGCTCCAGCTGTAGGGGGACACTCACTGGATGGGTTGGGATTGTTTTCCTTGGAGTGGGGGTGGCTGAGGAGGTACCTGATTAAGTACACAAAATTATTGGGGGCTTTGTTAGATTAAACAGTGAGAAACTCTTCCCCTCAGCAGAGCAGTCTAGAGGGTATAGGTTAGGGTAAGGTGTGGGGCATTTTAGAAGGCATTTGATGCAGAATTTCTTTTTGTACCCAGAGGGTGGTTAAAATCTGGAAGGCACTGCCAGAGTGGGTAGGCAGGGCACATACTCCAAAAACATTTAAGTATTTTGATAGGCACCTGAAATACTAAGACGTATCAAGGAGGTGAAGGTGTTGGTTCTCTTGAAGAGCATTAAAATGGATAAGTCCACGGGCCCTGATGGCATCTGTCCCAGGTTATTCAGAGAGAAGATTGCGAGGGCCTTGACAGAGATCTTTGTATCCTCTTTAGCCAGAAGTGAGATCACAGAGGACTGGAGAATAGCCAGTGTTTTTCCACTTTTTAAGAATGGCAGTAGAGTGTAGCTGTTAGTGTAACGTATTACAGCACCAGTGACCCGGGTTCAATTCTGGCCTCTGTCTGTAAAGAGCTTGTACCTTCTCCCGTGTCTGCGTGGGTTTCCTCCAGGTGCTCTGGTTCCCACATTCCAAAGACGTACGGGTTAGGAAGTTGTGGGCGTGCTACGTTGGTGCCGGAAGTGTGGTGACACTTGCGGGCTGCCCCCAGAACACTCAATGCAAAAGGCATATTTCACTGTGTGTTTTTCTGTATGTGTGATGAATAAAGATATCTTATCTTATCTAAATTATAGGTCAGTAGTACCACCAACAGTGGTAGGGAAATTATTTGAGAAGATTTTTAGGAATAGGATTGGATTGCATGTGTAAAAGCACAGATTTACTAAGAATAGTCTGTATGGCTTTGTGTGTGGGAGGTCATGTCTACAACTTGACAGTTTTTGAGGAGGTGACAGAGATCATTGAAGAGGGTTAAGCAGTGGATGTTGTATATGAGGGCTTTAGTAAAGCTTTCAACAAGGTCCCTCGTGGTGGGCTGATCCAGAAGATTAACTCATGTGGGACCAATGGAGACTTGGTAGATTAGTTTCAAAGCTGGCTTGGCCACAGAAGAGAGAGGGTGTTGGAGGGGGGCTTCTCTGACTGGAGCCTGTGACCTGTGTTGTTCCGTAAGGACTGGTGCTGGAACCTGTGTTATTTGTGATATATCCAGTATAGATATGATTTGTATGAAAATATAGATGGGCTGATTAGTAAGGCTGCAGATGACAGAAAGTTTTCGGAGCTGTGGATCATGAGGAAAATTGTCAAAGGATTCATCAGAACATAAAACAGCTGAAAGTATGGGTAGAAAAGTGGCAGATGGAGTTTAATCCAGACAAGTATGAGCTGTGGCACTTTGTGAGATCAGTTTTAAGAGATAACAGCAGGACCCTAAGAAGCATTGATGTTCAGAGGAGTCTTGAGGTGCAAGTCCACGGCTCCCTGAAAGTGGCAAAACATGTAGATGAGATGGTATGTGTGAGGTAAATTTGCTTTCATCAGAGTGTTGAGTATAAAAGTCAGGAAGTCCTATTACAGCTGTATAAACTTTGGTCAGGCCACATTTGGAGTACAGTGTGAAGTTCTGGTTACAGGAAGGACATAGAGGCTTTTGAGATGGTGCAGAAGAGGTTCATCAGGCCGTTGCCTGGATTAGACAGTATTAGCTATAAGGAGAGATTGGCCAAACTTGGATTGTTTTCTCCAGAGCATCAGAGGCTGAGGGACAACCTGATCAAAGTACATAAAATGATGAGAGGCATACATGGGGTAAATAGTCAGGGTCTTTTTCCCAGGATGGACATGTGAAATACTAGATGGCATAGCTTTGAGGTGAGAGGGGGAAAGCTGAAAGGAGATTAACGTGGCAAGGTCTTACACAGAGAGTGGGAGGTGCCTGGAAGGTGCTGCCGGACGAAATGGTGGAAGCAGATATGATAGTGATGTTTAAGATGCATTTAGACAGCACGTGAACAGACAGGGAGTGAAGGGACACAGACCATGTTCAGGCAGAGGCCACATGATCGGCACAGACTTCGTGCACCAAAGGACCTGTTGCTGTGCTGGACTGTTCTATGTTAATTGGTGGGATATGGGATTAGTATGGATGGACACTTGATGGTCAAAGGGCCAGTTACCATGCTGTATGATCCGATACCTCTGTTTTCCTACACTCCATGTCTAGATATGTTGCAGGTCCATTGATAGAGATTAATTGCTGAGATTCGTCAACAACTTTAATAATGTTTCCATCATCCAACTGTCAGGATAGCAGATGCGATGGTCTTCCACCACCTCATGGTTTCTATATCTCTCCATAACTTACTTAAATCACTGACTGCAGAAAGGAAGCAAATATAGTTAGAAATTGCTCTACAGTCACTTCAAATCATTCCTGCCTCCCAAACCTCACTTAGATTTGAATCTTTCTCTATCGAGTCCGACAATTCTCCACTGGTCCTGAAGTCTCATCACTTTCCATTGTGCAGAGTGAATCACCATCCTCAGAGTGGAAGTCATAGTTATACAGCACAGAAACAGGCCCACTCATTCCAAACAAGGTGCTTACCCAAGCTAGTCCCATGTGCCTCCATTTGGCCTGTATCCCGCTAAACCTTTTCTATCCACGTACCTGTCTAAATGCCCTTTAAACATTGTAGTTCTACACACTTCTACCACTTCATCTGGCAGCACATCCCTTATGTGCAGAACCTTCTGTGAGAAAAACCTACCCCTCAAGTCCCATTTAAATCTTTCCCCTCTCACATTAAATCTATACCCTCTTAAGACTCTTCTACCCTGGGACCATCCATTTTATCTATGCCCCTCATGACTTTATATACTTGTAAGTCCTTTTTAACAACACACTTGAAGTGTCCCACACCCTCATCACGATCAGATAATCATCAGCATGGATTCTTTTCTGTATTCTGACTCTCTGGTTCCCTCTGGTGTAAACTATTCAAGTGCGCTTTTAGTGATTAAAGAGCCACAGAAGATCACACACTAAATGCAGCTGAAGAAGGCCAGGCAATCCTACTTCATCAGTTCAAAGAGATCCTTGTATTTCTCATTTTAAGAGACAAGAATACAGTAAACAGCAGGACCCCATGAAGCACTGATGTACAGAGGGCTCTTGAGGTGCAAGTCCTTAGCTCACTGAAAGTGGCAATACATGTAGATGAGAGGGTAAAGAAGGCGTACGGCATGGTGGTTTAGGAAGAGGCCATTCAGCCCACGGAGTCTGCAGCCTGACGTCCCACACTATCAAGAACAGCTACTTCCCTTCAACCATTCGGTTCTTGAACCAACCTGCACAACCCCAATCACTACAGTTTAGCAACAATTTCACTACTTTCATCACTTTGCACTGAAATGGTCTTAGTTTTGATTTGTTCAAATTAATTGTGTTCTTTCTTGTAAAAAAAATGTGCATAATTTATGTTTTTCTTGTGAATGCTGCTTTTCTGATGCTATGAGCCTGGGATGCTGCTCCAAGTAAGTTTTTCATTGCACCTGTGCACACATGGACTTGTGCACATGACGATAAACTTGACTTTGATTTTGACTTTAAGTCTCTGCCAGCTCTTGCAGCAATCCTATCAATCCCATTCCCCCTACTTAAAGTTCATGAAAGGTTTGATTGCAGAGGGGAGGATGCAGAGATTTACCAGGATGTTGCTGGGCCTGTAACATTTTAAGTAGAAGGGATAAATACATCAGTGAAGGTTCCTTTTTGGAGGCTGAGGGAGTACAATTGAGGTAAATAAAATTATGAGGGACTGAGACAGAATAAATAGAAAACACCTATTTTCCTTTCCAGATAGGTCTAAAACTGGGGAATATAGATGTAAAGTAATTGACAGAAGGATTGGGGGGTTTGGGGAAAATGTTTTCCCCATCCAGACAGTGGTCGGGTTCAGAAAGGGTGTTAGAAGCGGAAACACCGCCTCTGCTCGGTAGGACTAGGAACCACTGCTGGATTCAGTGCCGATTCCCACAGCAGAGTGGGAGGTCAGTTGTACCGCCCTCTGATCTCCAGCCTGTTCCACATTTCTGCACTCCAGAGTATCTGGAACACTCGGCCATTTGAACTGCAGCTGGATCCACAGGACCATCAGTCCATCCGGCCCAGTATGACCCGTAGGTATTTCATTCCTCCTGAACTTGATAAACCACTTGTTCATTCCCCATCAAGGATCCGGTGCTGGTTGGAACAAAACCATGAGGGACGCAGATAGGGTGAATGCGCTCAGTCTTTTTCCCAGGGTTGGGGAATCGAGAACTAGAGGCCATAGGTTTAATGTGAGAGGGGAAAGATTTAATAGGAAATTGAGGGCCAATTTTTCTTCACAAAGGGTGGTATCTCTGTGGAATGAGCTGCCAGAGGAAGTGGTTGAGGCAGGTACAATAACAACTTTTAAAAGACAGTTGGACAGGTACACGGATCAGAAAGGTTTAGAAGGTTATGGGCCAAATGCTGGCAAATGGATGAGCTTGGATGGGGCATGTTGGTCAGCATGGACCAGTTGGGGCAAAAGTCCTGTTTCCATGCTGTATAATACAGGACTGAAGGTGTGATATTTGAATGCGTGCAGTTTACAAAATAAGGTAGATGAGCTTATAGAGCAGTTAGAAATTGGCAGGTATGATCTTGTGGGCATCACAGAGCTGTGGTTGAAAGAAGAACACAGCTGAGAGCTAAACATCCAAGGATACACATCCTATCGAAAAAACAGGCAGGTGGGTAGAGGGGGTGTGGTGGCTCTGTTGGTTAAAAATGAAATCAACTCCTAACGAAGAAGTGACATAGGATCAGAAGATGTAGAATCCTTGTGGGTAGAGTTAAGAAACTGCAAGGGTAAAAAGACCCTGATGGGAATTATATACAGCCCTCTAAATCATAACCGGGATGCAGGGTACAAACTAAAACAGGAGATAGAAAAGGCATGTGAAAAGGGCGATGTTACGGTGGTCCGGGGGAATTTCAATATGTTGGGAAAATCAGTTTGGCACTGGATTCCAAGAGAAGGAATTTGTAGAATGTCCATGAGATGGCTTTTTAGACCAGCTTGTGGTCGAGCTCACTAGGGAAAAGGCAATTATGGATTTGGTGTTGTGCAATTTGATTAGGGAGCTTAAGGTAAAGGAACCCTTGGGAGGCAGTGATCATAATTTAATGGAATTCACCCTGCAGTTTGAGAGGGAGAAGCTAAAACCGGATGTGTCGGCACTACAGTGAGTAAAGGTAACTACAGAGGCATGAGAGAGGAGCTGGCCCAAGTTGATTGGAAGGGGACCCTATCAGGGATGATGGCAGGAGTTTCTGGGAGTAATTCGAAAGGTGCAGGATCAGTTCATCCCAAAGATGCAGCAGCATTCTAAAGGGAGGATGAGGCAACCGTGGCTGACGGGAAGTCAGAGACATCATGAAAGCAAAAGAGAAGGCAGACAATGCTGCAAAAATTAGTGGGCAGCTTTTAAAAAAAAACAACAGAAGGCAACTAAAAGAGCAATAAAAGGAGAAAAGATGAAATATGAAGGAAGCTAGCCAATAATATAAACGAGGATACCAAAAGTTTTTTCAGATATATAAAGAGTAAAAGAGAGGCAAGAGTGGACATCAGACTGCTGGAAAATAATGCTGGAGAGATAGTAATGGGGAACAAAGAAATGTTCTTTGTTCAAAGAAATTACTAAGGAGAAGGTGCTTGGGAAATTGAGAAGTCTGAAGGTAGATAAGTCACCTAGACCAGATGGACTACACTCCAGGGATATGAAAAAGGCAGCTGAAGAGATTCTGGAGGCATTAGTAGTGATCTTTCAAGAATCACAAGATTCTGGAATGGTTCCAGAGGACTGGAAAATCACAAATGTCACTCCACTCTTTAAGAAGAGAAGAAGGCAAAAGACAGGAAATTATAGGCCAGTTAGCCTGACTTCAGTGGTTGGTAAAATGTTAGAGTCCATTATTAAGGATGAGGTTTCGGGGTACTTGGAAGCTCATGGTAAAGTAGGTCAAAGTCAGCATGGTTTCCTTAAGGGGAGATCTTGCCTGACAAATCTGTTAGAATTCTTTGAGGAAATAACAGGCAGGATAGACAAAGCAGAGTCAGCGGATGCTGTTTACTCAGATTTTCAGAAGGCCTTTGACAAGGTGCTGCACATGAGGCTGCTAATCAAGATAGGAGCCCATGGTATTACAGGAAAGGTACTAGCCTAGGCATCTACAAGTATGTGAAGAGTAAGAGAATAAGATGTGAAAGAATAGGACCCATCAAGTGTAACAGTGGGAAAGTGTGTGTGGATCCAGAGGAAATGGCAGAGGTACTTAATGAATACTTGACTTCAGTATTCACTATGGTAAAGGATATTAGGGATTGTAGTGATGACTTGCAGCAGACTGAAAAGTTTGAGCATGTAGATATTAGGAAAGAGGAAGTGCTGGAGCTTTTGGAGAGCATCAAGTTGGATAAGTCGCCAGGACCAGATGAGACCAGGCTACTGTGGGAGGTGAGGGAGGAGATTGTGGAGCCTCTGGCGAGGATAGTTGTATCATCAATGGAGATGGGAGAGGTTCTGGAGGATGGAGGGGTGTGGATGTTGTTCCCTTGTTCAAGAAGGGGAGTAGAGATAACCCAGGATATTATAGACCAGTGAGTCTTACCTCAGTGGTTGGTAAGCTGATGGAGAAGATCCTGAGAAGCAGGATTTATGAACATTTGGAGAGGTATAGTATGATTAAGAATAGTCAGCATGGCTTTGTCAAGGGCAGGTTCTATCTTATGAGACTGATTGAATTTTTTGAGGATGTGACTAAGCACATCGATGAAGGGAGAGCAGTGGATGTAGTGTATATGGATTTCAG
>JAUZTB010056991.1:0-10132 GCA_034780895.1 Rhynchobatus australiae
TCTGTGTCTCTCCGACTGTCAGCAAAATCGATTCTGTGCTTGAATTCATCCAAACCATCGAATATAAACAGCAATCCCTCTGGGTTCTTCCAGATCTCATCCAGGATGTTCGCAAAATAAGGATACTGATCCAGAATCAGTTCCCTCAGGTTTATTCCACAGTTAATCGAGTTTAAATTCCGGAATTTGAAAGTGTCGGTATATATTCCCCGTGGCCCAGTCATAAACAATTTTTTGTACCATTGTTCTTTTCCCGATCCCAGCCACTCCGGCCACTGATTTACTCCGGGAATTTTGATTTACTCCGGGAAAAGCTGCTCTGGAACAATTGATCAGTCCGGATTTTTTCCAGCTCTCCCCGGAAATGTTTTTCTCCACTCCTCATGGTCTCTGCCTCTTGCCAGCAGTTCGTGTTCCACAAGTCTCCGATCTCGAACTGTAGAAATGACCGTGAGCTCAGCGTATCGATCAACCAGCGGGAAATCCTGCACTTTCTCCCTCATGAGGATCGTGTTCACTCTCAGTGTTTCAATCTGTGCCCGCAGAGTCTCCTTGTGTTTCTCCTGAACATCTTCCATGGAAACAGGCAGTAAATGGTCAAAATGTCAGATGGCTCAAGTCAAAACTCAGTAATTAAGATTACACGAATTGGGCAAATGCTCTTGAAACGTCAAATCACCAGTGGTTCTCAGTGCAGGATTTTAAACTATGACAGACTCGCTGGTCGGAAATGTGCAATGGGTGAACAAGTGTAACATACTCACACTTGGACATTAACTGCGCTGTGAAGTTGAACGTTCCCCAGATAGTTCACTGATTTTTCTCCTACCTTTATTGCGCACTCTCACTACAATCGTCGCAGCCATATTTCTTTTCATGTGGGACACATGCAGATAACACCAGTTTAGATCTGGTGGATCTTAACAGATGTCGTCTGATCTGCTGAGTATTTCCAGCATATTCCGTCTCCATTTTGAAACAATAATGGAACAAAACCATTGTGCATTTGTTGACACTGTTAACAAATAAACACAATTACACTGTTAATGTTTCAAAATAAAACCAGAATGAGGTGGAAATACTCAGCAGATCTGGCAACATTTGCTGTTTCTGAGAGAGTGAACGCCACTGGTCTCCTAGTTTCACTTGAATTAGAAGTTGGAAAACCTCCATGTCTTAGGAAATAAAGAAGGGAGAGTGGTGGAGAGACTGGTTGATGTATATAGCTGAAAGGGGACAGGGCGCGCTTGCACGCGTGTTTATAGGAGGAGGAAATCTACGGGGAAGCATCTGAGTAGAAAGGACAAAGCAACTGAGTGAATGTTCCAGGTTGACGACCTGTTATCATCAGAAAAGATCTGGCACAGACTAAAGAGACTGGGTATCCGGAAGCGCTGTGTTCAATGTTGAACTCAGAAAGCAGTCACGTGCCTTATGGGGAGACGAGGTGCTGTTGCTTGTCTCAAGCTGGGGTTGTGTGCAAGGCCAAAGTCAGAGGTGACAGAGTGGGTGTGCGATGGAGAATTGACGTGGAATACAACTGAAAGTTCAGAGTCACCTTTATTAACTGAAAGGGCCGGAGAGGGGGAGTCCTGTTGTAACGTGGTCACCGCTCTCCATTTGTATCGGAGGTCACATCGTGAGAGCCCAACAACCAACTGTAATACGTGCAAGTGAATCCCTGCTTCACCAGGAAGGTGTTTGTTATCCTGAATGTTTGGAAGCGGAGAGGTAAAAGAACAGGAACGGTAATGCAGGAAGGCGAGTCAATGTTAATTACAGAGGGAACGATCCCTTATGAATGGTGAATGGAGAGGGAAGGGGAAATGTGTTCTGGTGATGACATCACATTGACGATGGTGCCTGATGCTCCACCCCTTGGGCAGATTATCTGGGGCCACTCTGTGAATGGACAGGGGCGCCACTGGACTGTATCAGTCAGAGGTTTGGTTAGATGGGAGTGCTCTGTCCTTTGTCGTTCTCCTTTTCTCAACCTTCATCTTGTCTGAAACGCTGGTGACCGTCCCCTAACTCTCAACAGTTGCCATTCTCCCAGCAGTCCCACGTTTCTACCTACTTTGGCCACCAGTCCACGATTATCCTGTTTCAAAGTAAATTGTAATTCCAGTTCATGGACGATTACAAGTCCATCGTGTCTCTGTCTCCTGCTCCAGCGGGCACCTCTCAGAGCCTCCAATTCAGCCATGCTGCCCCTCCCCTATTTCCACACCTCCACTGAAGCCGTGTCTTTCAGCTTCCCAGGATCTAAATGTGGACACCCCAACCCCACCCAACTCTTCACAGGCTCCATTTTATTAGTGCATCCAGAACATGGTCTGGGACGCTGGATCTGGAAAGAGACAGATTGTCAAGAATTTCAGGACTGGGAGAATTTCTGTGGAATATTTCATTTAACGCGACAACCACTGAATCATGCGCAAGGGTTCCCGCTAAACATGAAGAGAGAAATTATGTCGAGGGAAGCCTGCATTGTATTGTGTTTGACTAAGAGTCATGGCACATATTGGAATGTTACAAATGAAATTCTCTGTATTGGAGGAAGAAACAAGCAAGCCCACCATTCCAAAAGTAATTAGGAGACTTTTCAACAGCAGAATCACGAGGTGAAATGAAGGATAACTGAACTCGAAATGTGTGAGCAGACTCCGATGTGTCGGAGACATTATAAATGGGATCAAGGAGAAGATAGATCATGTGTCAGGACCCTCCCAGAGGTGTGTAGGTTTCCACAGTGCATCAGAAGCCTGCCACGGGTGTGCGTACATCTGGGTATCTGGAAGTTACCATATATATATGCGGGTTTTCAGTGTGTCAGGAAATTGGGAGGACGGAATTCATCGTCATCGTGTATCAGGGTCTAGCCAAAGGTGTTTACATTTATGTCATCTACTTAGCTTCGACATATGGAGACAACTGCAGTGTCTTGGCGAAAACATGCAATAACAGTTTCTCAATACGCATCAATTCAATAGATTGGGACAAGACAGGGGGGATAAGGAAGCAGGGATTGTGGAAATAGTTACTCAAGAGAATACGGTGGTGATAGAGAGGATTTTCTTCAATGACTGTGGGGAAAATCTGTTCTATATTCAGAATCGATCGTGAAGGATTTCGACTGTCGTATCTGTACTCTAGGCAAGCAGCAGGGAGGACAATGAAGAACAAGTTTGCAGGCAAATAGTAGAGATGTACCAAATCCGTGGTGGAGTGAAAATGAGGGATTTCAATGTCCAAATGTGGACTGGAGCAGCAATAACAGAAGCGACATGGATGAGAATTTATGCTTCTGGTCCAAGGATGAAAGTTGCATCTCTAGACTTGGTTATTGGAAATGAGAGAGGATGACGAAGTGTTGTTGCAGGGATTCCTTGAGCTTCTGTTCAGCACTTTCGGATAATCAGACAAAACATGGCCTTCTGCAAGATTAAGTTTTGCAGTCCATGTAGTTCTTTCCCCTGTCCACCTGTCCCTGTCTACATCTTAATCTTTGCACTCACGTTAGTTACTTGTGAAGTGGAGCATTACAAAATATTCCGCAAATATGAAATCTTGACCCTATGCACTGCACCGAATTCCATTTACACAGACATCTTGTGTTTACTGATGGATGTCAGCTTCCTGCTTAGACAGTCCCGATTTCGTTAGTCGCAAGGTTATTTGTAAATTTCCCCAAGCCTTTCCTTAGGCCTTGTTCTATCCAACCCCTCAACCCTCGGTTTGTCCGCACTGATTCATATCTCTTGCATTTCCCCAGTTTCCATCACACACCACCGGCACACATACATTTCAGCTTCTGTGGATTGGACTCAGAATGTTGTCCCCGATCTCACCCTCACCAGCTCTGTCTCTTGATGGGCATCCCAGGATTATTGAGTTGGAAATTAAACTGGATAGCTGTGGCATTCTTTGCACTGACGGCCTGCAGAAATGAGCACAGTGGAGTTTATTTGCTGTTTGGGGGTTGAGCATATTCGCTGGGGTGTTACCTGCTCTTCTAACTGAAGGGAAGCTGTTCCTGTTAGTCCGTGACCTGAATTTTCAGACTCCTGACCCTGAGAAATGCTGTTTTAAATGAACTGAAGGGAGTTAGAAAAATGATTTAAGGTGAGGGCCATTGAGGGTGGGTTTGGGGAGGAGTTTGTTTATTTTGTGTGAAGCAGTTGGCCAGTTTCTCCCTCCTTCAGATCCGCCCGTTTGTCCGTCCCCAACATGAATGGCTCTGATCCTGGTGGAGGAAGCTTGAGGCTGAGGCTCCAGAGAGGCGTGGCCCCTTTCCTCAAACTCCCCAGCTCTCTGCCTCGTTCCTCATAATGATGCCCCTTGAATGCGCTCCCTTCAGCAGTTTGTTTTCCACGTGTCCCACTATGTGCTGTGTTACAGGTGCCAACAATTACCTGATCAAACCCCCGTGGCTCATCAAGTTAATGGAGCTGCACAAATATCAACTGTTGGTGGAAGCAGCCGTTTCTTCCCTTACCTTTCAGCTCACTGGTAAACCTTGAGCGATGTTTGCTCGATCGTACGGGGGGCTTTCTCCGTCACCAGGTTCAGGAGGAACTTCGAACTGTCCGTTCGCTGTCCCTTATCAGCGAGCTCAGTAACTTTCTGCGAAGAGTAACAATCAATATGTTAACGACTGATAGAATCACACAGATAACGAGAGTAACTGATGTGCTGTGACGGGCTCACACGGAGCAGCCACCAGGATGAATGCTGATCCTCTCCGAACATGGACTGTACATTCTGGGAGCAGACCGCGGGGAAGGACATTCACCTTCGTGCCTGTTCCACCAGTCAGCGAGATCCTGGCTGCTCCGCGAACACTTCTTTGACTTGACTCCAAATCGTTAAATGCTGGAAAATAATACCTCATGGGGTTTGATAGTGTCAAACAAAATTCAGAAAATCATGATCACAGATGAAGAAAAAAGTTATAAGGATATTTCTAAGAGAGTAGGCAGTCTCAGCGAAGCTACAGAAAAGATAATGTGATTCATCTCCTCTGTCCGCCGGTGTCCAACATGAAAGTGGATTACTGGCTGAAATTGTCTTTCATTTTTATTTTTTTTTAATTTTTTTTTAAATTTTAAATTTAAAATTTAAAAATAATTTCACAAGACTTTATTTTTCCTTTTCCAAAGCATCATATTATTACAATATTGCAGTATTCCACGATTCACACTCGTTCCAGTCTCCACCTCCATCACAATCATCTCCATCCATAACACATGAGCCCCTGCGGCACCACCGATGATGTCCCGGTTCTCACTGACATCTTGCGATTTTCACAAACTGGTTTCCCATCATATTTCCATTTAAACTCTTTTATTTTAAGCTCATACAAATTTTACCTGCTCCCTCCATCTGAGCATTGGGCAGCTACCACCAGTCCGCGGAATATTTTCAGCCCTTTTTATCGTTGCTTCGGTTTCACATTGTTTTTAAGGTTTATACAGTTATTCCCCAGTTATTTGTTTCATTTTTCTAATTTAACGTCCGATGCCTCTGACTTCCGACATCCCATCAGTCCTGTGATGGGTGAATAATCCAAACTCAGTCTCTCTCCCTCTCACTCACCTGATGTTCCCGATCACTGAACAGATTCTCGTACGTTAATGCCGAGCTGACTCCGTGCACCCCTCCTTCGATCGCCTGTTGCAGCCTGTCCCGGTAGAAATCCGTCAACTGCAGCAGCTTGCAATCGTTCCAATCTGCCAGGAGATCGGTGATCTCCGAGTCCGGACCTGTGAAGGAAAATGGAGAAAACTAAAGACAGTGTCGACCTCCTATTGAGCAGCAACATTCTCTATGGAACTAAAAGACGGGACTGCTGTGCCACGTGAGCAAACACAATCCGAAACACACACGGTCGCAACGTCTGTGGGATTTCACTGCTCCACATAGTCTGCACAAAACAAAGGCGTTTCAACAGCTCACAATGCATCAGCATCTGAACCATTTCAGTCCCTCCAGAATCAACTTTGGTGTCACTCGGTTCTCACTAATTCCACCTGTAATGACCCAGCTCAGCAATTTTATTTCAACGGGTGAAAGATACTGCATAAATTAGACGCATAATCCGTCGAGGCAGAGGTAGACGCTGAGACGGTTTGAATGGTTGGGAGGCAATTATCTCAAAGAAAAGGCAGGGCGCAAATTAAAGATAGTGTGCTGGTTAGTCTGACATCAGTGGTGTAGATAATTGCAGACTATAGCAGAATCTGTAAAAGGAGAAAACTAATAAGGTCGGACAAATTCGACAATGATTTGTAAAAGGGAGATCATGTTGACTGAATCCACTGGAAAGTTTTGAGAATGTAACCAGCAGAAGAGATAAAGAGGGACCAGAGAATGTAGTGCTATGGACGTTCAGTGAGATCCCACAGTAGAGATTAGCAGGCAAAGCTAAAGTGCATGGGCTTGGACATAAGATATTGATTGGCTTGAATTGGTCGACAGGATATAGAGTGGGAATAAATGGGTCGTTTTCCAAATTGTCGGCAGTGACTAGTGGGGCACCACCAGAATTAGTACCAGGACACCATTTATTCAAAATAGACACGAATGATTTTCATAATGGAATTAACTGTAATATCTCCAAATTTGTGGAAGACCAAAATCTGGATGCGAAAGTGATCATTGAAAAGGATGCGGAGATATTGCCGGTTGATCTGAACTGGCTGAGGAAATGAAGAAATACATGGCAGATACAATGTGGATTACAAACGTGAGCTTGTCACTTTGCTGAGCAATGACCGGAAGGCGGATGATCTGAATGGTGCTGTCTGAAAAGGCGGATGGAGGAAGTCCGGGAGTCTTGTTCGTCCGTCGACGGTGTAATCCTGCAAGAGCATCAGGCAACAAAGGAGGCCGATGTTATGCTGACCACCAGAGCGAGAGGATTCAAGTGCAGGAACATGGCTGGTTTGCAGAAATTACGCAGCCTCCTGTTGAGACCGCAACTTGAGTATTGCGTGCAGTTTTGGTCTACTTATCCGAAAAAGGTTCTTGCTATGGACGGAGTTCAGCAATATTTCTCCAGAATGATACGTGGATGTCAGGACTGATGTGCAAAGATAAATTGAACCAATCAGACTTCTTGGCATTCGAGTGCAGAAAAATGAGAGGGTAGTTCATATAAATCTATTCAAGAAAGAGTCAGATATTTATTTTGGCGTTGGAGATATCAAGCGAAATGGGTAGAAAACTGGAGAACGGACGGCGGCAGTGAATGGTGGAGCTGGTTCAGAGCACTGAGTGACATACTGCTGCTCCTGTTTTCTAGGTTTCAGGTTATTCAGTTCGGCAATTCTTCTCTGATGGACTGGAACCGCTGGTCTCTGCTCACACCCAGTGGGCATCATCGCGGCAGCTGGAAACTTCAAATGTAACGAAGTGCACCTGCCAACATCCGCAAAGGTGAACATGAGGCCTCACACCTGGGCCACCACACGCCTGAACCGAAGGAAATCTCCCGCCCTCATAGTCTGACCTCCATGTGACTCCAGACTCACCAATGCAGTTGACGCCGAACTGTCCTGTGACGTGACCCATCATGTCACTGAATTCAATGACGAAGATGGGTTATAAATGACGGAATTGTCAGCAACATCCCATGAAAGGCAACGGAAACTGCTTTCACCAATGCTAACAAAAATGTATATTCTGTGCCCTTTGCTCCACTGGTGCAATATAATGTTACAAACCTCACTGTTATTTTTGCATTCCAGGTGCGTTGCCTCTGGGACCAGAGATTCCAGGCATTATCTTTGCATCAGCTCACAAAACTCTATTGACCTCTAATTACGGGCGCGTATTCTCCCCTCATGCAACAATTCCACTGACCCACAAAATCCTTGATAAATAGACCAAATACATTGCATCTCCATGTCATCGCACCCTATCCCAACTGATGACCGTTCGCAAACTGCAACTGGAATCGAACTATTCCAACTCCTGCTGCTGAATAACACAGACATGGATTGTGAAAGAAAATGTAAAAACATTGCAAATGCTGGTAATCTGAATAATAACAAAACCTGGAACCACTGAGTGCAGTTTGCATCCGTGAGGGGAGGATCCGTGTGAGAGCAGAGGTGTGGGAACTAGATGAGATGCCTTCGCGGGCTTTGTTCGCTTTCACAGACGAGAAGCCACAGCTGAGGAAGAAAGACCTTTCAGAGGCGTTTACCGAGACTCTCTCTACGGATGCTGCCCGACTACCTGAGTGTTTCCGGCATTTTCTGTTCAATGTCACACATGCATTGTGTCCGAATGCAGCTACCCCACGCTTTTATTGTCTCTGAACCATCAACACTGACAAGACTCCAGCCGCGATATAATAAATTCTCCATTTGTGGGCAGTCGTCGTTTAGAGGATCTGGAGACAGGCACCTGGGGGACGATGGCAGCTTTCCGCTGCTCAGATTTGCAAACTTTCTGACGACAATCCAGCGGTTGCGTGTTCACCGTAACTAATATTGGTATTTTGCTATATGTTTATTTTATCAGTTCGCTTTATATTCAGGCATCTTTGTGGGATTCGAAATTCTTGCTGATCTGGATACATTCTCAGTACATTACTCACCAGGTCACTCCATCCCTTATTACATTTAAACTCTCCACATCCTTCTCTTCCTTTAATAAACCACACTTTATTTATTTGACCAACTCTCGAGTGCCATCACCTGATGTGTCCAAGGACTGGAGTGTACTTGGAAGTGAAAGTTTCCTGCAGTTTGTTGTACCCTCATGATGCTTTTCCTGGGCAAGTATTCCTTTTTACTGACGGAAGTTGTTACTAAACCTGCCCTCTTCACAACGTCCTGTGACTGATCAAAGCATCTCAGGACCATCCTGCTGCGAATCTGTTTCAAACCCGTCTCTATCCTCTGGATGCAGGGTCATACCGCTCCTGCATTCAATATATCAAATACGTAATGATGACTTTATTGATTCAGGTCAAAGGAGATGGTAGAGAAGGCGGACATTGAGCCCATCACACTTGTTACTGCTTCCAACCAAGGTTACATTTCTTCGTACTTCGCTTCCCAGAGATGTTCCCACCTGTTGAAGCCTCCTCTTTCCCGTGTCCAGGAATATAGAGTATCCTTTGGGGACCTGTCCTTGGAGAAGACGCTGCTTATTCCAGTGTAATTTGAAAATCATCATTCAACCTGCCCATCAGCACTGCAAGCTCTGGGATACCCTCTGCTTGCTGGGTCACCCTGTTCCTCAATAAACCTCTGGAGTGCCTCACTGTTTTAATGCGAATCCGCAATAAGCAGCAGGAATCATACAGTCATTGTACCTCTCCCACATGTGACTGTGCTGCCTCCATAGATGGATAACTCTCTCCCATCTCTCTGTTCGGTCCCTTCACAAATACTGTAAATTGCTGCTCCTGAATTAAATCCGAACCCATAGTCAATGCAATATTTATAATTTAAAGAATTCTTTCACATACCCGTGAACTTTCCCGTTGAGCTCACTGGAACTCCGCCCCTGCCCGCTCCTTCAACCATTTTGGGTACAGGTTTCAGATTCTGGTGCTCTGCAATCAACACAGGATTAGCAGCAAGGTCAAACATTTAAAAAGGTGAAAAGGGGAATGATACTTCCAAATAACTTGGGCCCATCATCTCAGTTCATGACACGACCTGGTCCACCTGCGCCCATCCAGTCCCAGTCACACAATGCCTAAAACCGCACCATTCCCGGATTAGGCCCTGTGCCTGTTCTCTCCCGGGAATCTGAACGTTGCGGTATTCCTGCCAGTCCCGTTTCAAGAACTCATCATGCGTCCTGGACCGGGGGTACGGTGTAAAACCAGTTTGTGGGTCATCGGAACTGCAGGGCAGGGTGAAGCATCTAAGCAGACAGCGCTCGCTGCATCCTCCTGCTGCCACCAGCAGCGCTGTGTGGAGAATGGGCACTTGTTCCAGCAGCGCCGCTGACATCATTTTGCTGGCCATGAAACATCGATTCCTCTCATCACTGAACTCTACAAATTACCCAGTCGCAACTGATTCTTTACAACACTGGTGGTGATATTATGTGCGGGGGGCGGGGGTGATCGGTGGGGAGGGACAACTGGACAAGGTAGTCGAAG
>JAUZTB010057152.1:0-26266 GCA_034780895.1 Rhynchobatus australiae
GACTAACACCTTCCTCCCCCATATCCCTCGATCTTAAATTCCTCCATGTGCCCATCCAACAATCTCTTGATCTTAACAAAGTATCAGCCACCACCACCACCCCAGGCAGCGCATTCCATGCACCAGACACTTTCAGGATGAAAGACGTCTCTCCGACATCGCCCCTAAACTTTCCACCAGTTATTTTAAAGCCATGTCCTCTCGTTTTGAGCATTTCTGCCCTGAGAAAGAGGCGCTGCCTGTCCACTCTATCGATTCCTCTGAGTATCTGAACTACCTCTATCATGTCTCCCCTGCTCCTCCTTCTCTCCAATGAGAAAAGCCCGAGCTCCTTAAATTTCTCTTCATAATCCATACTCGCTAATCCAGGCAGCATCCTGCTAAATCTCCTCTGCATCCTTTTCAACGCCTCCACATACTTCTTATAATGAGGAGACCAAAACTGGACACAGTTCTCCAAGTGCAGCCGAACCAGAGGCATCATTACTTCGCGGCTCTTAAACTCGAACCCACTACTTATGAAAGCTAACATCCCATACACATGTGGTGCAGCTCCTGGCGCCCTGAACCATTTTTCCAGAAATGCATCTTGTTTTATTTGCAAGGCTGCTCCCTGTTTCCCTATTATTATTGCCTCACCTTTTAAATGCTGCTGAGCATCATCTTCATTGTGCCATTGTCTCTCTATTTCTTTACACGGAGTCTCATCAGAAACCCCTGTGCAGTGTAACTGAGTCTGAGGTGGCTTGGCCTCAGGGAGAATTGCCAGCGCGCCCTCTTTCCAAGTTTTCTATACTTGATCTTCTTTGTCCCCCATCCGATGCACATTCGCTCTTTCAGCTGCCTGCACCACCAGCTGATTGCTGACCTCTTCCACGCTTAACCCCTTCAGGGTACATTCTAACTTCAATCCCAGTTTGAACATTGCACCTCTGCCTAGAAAATTGATCGGGGTTCCTTTGAACACCAGAACTGGTAAAACTATTTCATTGTTTCCTATTTTTAAACTCACTGGAGCTGTAAATCGTGTGAACTGTGCTTTTCCAGAGATCCCTACCATTTTAACAAATTCACCTCACATGGGAAGGTGGGAGGTGTATTGTGTTTGGACACAAGTGGACCCGGCTCCAGTATCTTTCATCATTGATGTTGTTTGACCTTCTAAAATGATCTGAACAACGGGTTCATCTTCTGCCTCCCATGTTAACACTGGGTACGATCCCTTCCCACCCGGGTTCTCCAGGCACCCCAAGCACCTTCCATCGGGTTTGACAGGTCCAGTCGGACCCGCTGGGCCTGGTCTTTGACCGAACTGTTGCTCTCTACACATTGATTCCTGTTTAAATGTAGCAGGCCAAGGACAGTCTCTCTTGATGTGACCTGGCTGATTACATCCCCAACACAATCCTCCTGTCCCTCTTTCTATCTGTCTGCTCACTGGCCGTTTTTGCCAATTACCTCTCCACCCTCTTCCTGAGAAGTTCCAGTCCTGTCTGGGCGGTTGTCTAAATGTATTTTGCCCCTGATATGGCATTTGCAGAAGCGCTCCCCCAAAGACGTTCATTACTGGCATGGGGCTTTCTGGCCCTTGTCTGGCAGTAGAACAAGTTCCTCCAAACGCTGGCGCTTCGTTTATGTCGATGGGCACAGTGAAATCAGTTGTTACTGGTAACATCGTTTTGCCTTTTCCTTTTTCTTCCTTGTTAAGCTCCTCAAGCTGCATCTGGGTCAGCTTTCTCTGCACCTCCTCCTGCTGCTCAATCAGCTTTTGTTTGTTTTTCGGTATTTCTCGACTGCATGGGCCAGGTGGTCCCGAAATTCTGGATGGGACATTGACATCAGCCCTACCATCTCCTCAAGTCTGGACTTGGTGGGGTGGGGGGTCATTGCATCTACAACAGCAGTCCGATACAACGTGGTCATCAGCTGGTTTCCCTCCACCTCTTGCTCTGTTTCCAGTCTCCACTTTTTCAACTGGTTTTCTGGGTACACTGCCGGGTTTTCAGTCTCTCCCAGTCGATCGCCTTTCGAAGCTTTGGGGTCCACTTTAGGAGGATAGCAGTCTCTGAGGGCCCTCCATACCCTCTGGTTCACTCGGTCAAAGCCGCCTCCATCATCCTCTGGGTTGTCCGCCACATTCGTTAAGCCAGCTGAAATCATCAGTTCTCTTACTTTTGAGGTTCCCACTACCGTCACCAGCAGTGCCTTTAAGTCACCCATTGCCAATAAACGTCCTGTGGTCTCGTCCTCAAAGGCTCTGCTCCATTTTCCCGCTCCTTCGTATATACTAGGTCATACATTGATCAGACCTTCCTGGTCCTGGGTCCCCCAAGTCATGCACTCTCTCCGCCTTGCTCCTTTCACTAACAGTGGATGCATTCCCCTTTCCCCTTCCGAGCGCTGGCTCACTGGTTCACTGTCTGGTTCCTCATCAGCCTCTGATCCTGATTCTATTTCTATTTCCTGCCACACCGATTCTGCCGGGGTTTCTTTCCTCCTTCGCCCTTCTGCTTTTCCCCGTTCTTTCCCTTGTTCTCTCCTTACCCGAAGTAGCTCCGCGTCCTTTTTATCTGTTCGGAATTCCTCGAACTCCTTCCGTTCTCTGTCTTCCCACAATCTTCTACTCTCTTCCTGCAATTCTCACCTTTGCCTTCCCATTTCCTGCTGTGCTGCCTGCAACATTTTCTTTTCTTCCTCCCTTCTCTCTCGGAATCCCCTTATCTGCTGCTCATTGCCATAGAATTCTACCTCCTACCCTCAGTGTTCCTTTCATTATTGGGCCCTGTTTTGAATTCCCTTGGGCTGGATAGGGAGGGGGTTTTCCACCTCTTTTAGGTCCGGATATGAAGCCGACTTTTCCTTCTCCCGTTCTGCTGAGCTGTTCCTCTGGTTTCTTGGCGCCCTCTAGTGACGCCGGATATGATTTTCTCAACTTTCCTCCTGCTGTCCGAAAAGGTTTCAATATCTCCACCTTCCGTTCTCTCCTTTGGTTTCTCTTTTCAGATTTATCTTTTGGTTTGTAGTTTTTAATTAGTCCCTCCATTTCATCGCACAGACTTAAGTCAAAGGTTCCTGCTGTTGGCCATTTTGTGACTAGATCTTTGATTCCTTTTCTCATTTTTCCGAAAATGTTGTGACATCAGTTTTAGATACCGAGAACTTCTCGCTGAATAATTGAACCGCAGCTCCTTTTCCTGTCATGTTGTTTTCCAGGATATTTCTCAGAATCTCACAACTCACTTGTTGGTGCTATTGTTTCCTGCACAACTTCTGCACCTGACTCCATAATGTTTCCTGCCCAATTTGCCGGCTCTCGCACCATTTCATCTTATTCAATTTATCAACATATTCTTACCTCTTCTGCCCGTGCAGACCCCTTCCTCGGGCGGTGTCCGCAGAACTTTGCTTTCAACCTCGTCCGTTCAGACCCTCGGCTCCTGCGAGGTGGTATTCACAGGGACGAACCAACACCTCGTGGAATTTTTACTTTAATTGATGTCTATCGTCTTATCTCTACTCACCCCACTGCACAGTTTTCTTGATCAGTCCTCTGAGTCTCCTTTAATTGTGAATTATGCCAGATTACTTGGATCGGAGAGACTCTTCGACAACCGTTTAACGCTTCTGTGTCCGGAGACCTCCCACACCCAGGGTTTTGGTCCAAATTGACAGGGGAAACGCTGATCTTTTTTTCTGGGTCGTCGCCCTTTATTCTGCTGATCTCACGGGAGTCCCCAGGGGACTAGGAAGTGCCCTTGATTTGTCGTTCTTTTCCTATGGGTCTCTTTCCGACGCAGCTCGCCGCACCAGATGTTGTTGTGGGTTACCGAGATATGAAAAAGACCAGGAGACACAGACGACTCTCCAAGAAATTAAACGTTTGCAAACAAAAGCTGTGACAGTCAGACATCGAGATACCAGTTACTGCTCTCTCTGACTGCCCACGAGTACAGCTCGCGGGCTTTTTTTATACCTTTTTCATAGCTCAATGACACTTTCAGAAGTCCTCATGTTCTTTCTTATCTTCACAATTCCATCCTTCAAACATTTGTCTCCTTTAACAGTTGTTTTTTTCTAACTAACTTCCATTTGTCTTTCCTCACAGTAATTTCAGAAGTTGCCTTAATTATTTGTGGGCCTTGGATGTTGTGGTACTAGGCGAATTAACTACAAGACTGTGATTATGAAACAATATGATGCTTTTTAGCTTCAAGGCTGTTAGCTACAGAATATAGTTGCTGGAAAATCATTAATCACACTGACCATAACAACCATTAGCTACACAATAGATCAACAGTGTCTTTGAGCTAACTATCTATTTAATGAACTACAGTAAATCAGAAGTGTGTCCCTCGGAATGTTCTGACTATCTGCTTAATGATCTGCATGTTCCCGCACTCGGGCTAGAGACAAAAGAGGACTAGCGGACATCTTCAGAAGACCAGTAGCCATCTTAAGGACACCGGCAACCATCTTAAGCACAGAGCAGACTCTGTATTAAAAAAAATGTCCAGTCTCTCTTTTCCACAGTCTGCATTTTCTATATTCTAAATTTCCCCCTTGAGACCTAATGGTCTCACTTAGAAAGGGAATAAAAAGGGATTCGACACCCAAAGACTAAAGCCAATCATCCCAAAAACGGGTATAATGTACATTTCGTGCACAAGTCCCATGAATTCACTCTCCATGTCCTGAGCCAGAGGGCCAAAAACCCATCCCTCAGTAACGGAGACGGGAATAAAGACCCTGAGGCCCTCACAATCTCTCCCCAACATCAGCAGAGTTGTCATCCTCATTCGGCACATCCCCCTCAGTCAGATCAGAGAAGTCTGTTGCTGCAACTTCCTTCTCCGGGGGCTTTGACCCAGCCCTTGTCAGAAGCATCGGAAACCGTTTCACTGTGGGGCGCTCCAGAAGGGGCAAATGGTGGAAAAAAAGCAGCACAAGAATTAGTGCGGACATCTGCAGTGCTCTACCCACAACCATTGCAATTTTGGTTAACCAGTCTCCCCCCTTTGCACAATGGTCTAACCCATGTGCCTCTGAAATGAGGGCAGTTAGTAAAGGGGTGGGTGCTGCCAACAGAGCGTCATCCGTGCTCCACACGCCTTCCTGGTTCCGCTTAGCTCCTCTTTGTCTCCACGTTGTTCTGCCAGAGTTGCCTAACCTTGTATTTCAATTCCGTCCTCCATCACGGGTTCTGGGTCCAGGCTTCCCTGAGGTGCAATAACAGCCAAACAACATCCAGAGGCTTTCCTGGCTGCTTCATCCGCAGTCTGATTTCCCTTTGTCACCAGGTCATTTCCCTTCTAATGTGCCTGGCACTTTATAATAGCCAACGCTCTGGGTTTCATCATCGCTGCTATTAAATCTAAATTCTGCTGACAATGCTGTATAGGGTCCCCATTGCTTTTCTTGAAACCTCTTTGCTTCCATGGTGCTCTAAACGACATACTCCACGAGCAGATGCTGAATATGTATAAATATCAACTTTCTCACGCTCCATAATCTCACATGCTGCTGTCAAACGCTTAATCTCTGCTAATCGGGTTGAACAGGATTGAGCACAAGCTTCCAGCCTAATTGTTTTAAAATGAGACGGATCCTGTTTCACCAATGAAAACCCGGCGTGCTTTCCATCGTGGTCCCTGTAGCAGCAGCCATCCACAAACGAAATCCTTTCATCTTCATCATTCGACGGTTCTGACTGTAAATCCGCTCTTAATTTGGCAAATATCATCATCTTCCTCTCACACTCATGGGTCTCTCCCCCATAATCGTATTTCTTTCTTCAATTTTTTTTATTAGTTTTCAAATCAATACAGATTAGTACATAACATCAATGTTCATACATGTCTTACAAAGAGATCTGGATGACACTCATGTCTTAGATAATCATACAATAAAATATATGAAAAATCAATTTGTAAGTCCAACGATATCTTAGTTAATAGAGTATAAATGAAAGGAAATAAAAAGATTCATAATATAAATTATAAAAAAAAGAAAATGAAACCTCCAATCAATAAAAAAAAACGTGAACAAAGTAAACTAAACTAAGCCAACATAAAAAAAAGAACAAAAAAAAGCTGGGCCAAAATTTCTCAATAGAAACAGAGCAATATTATGTGGTCAACTTCGTTTCTCTACAGTAAAACGTTATTCAAGGGGGATATACATCATGTGAAAATTCTGGATATATGGACTGCAAATGTCTTCAAATTTAAGCGAAGGTCAACAGTACCACTCTTCTTTTTTTCCAAGTTTGAACATGATATAGTTTGAGAGAACCATTGAAAGGCAGCAGGGGATGTTGGATGCTTCCATTTAAGCAAAATGGATCGCTTAGCCATTAATGTGACAAAGGCAATCTTACGGTTAGCAGGAGCAGATAAATAGCCAGACTCAATCCTTGGTAATCCAAAAATGCAGTTATAGGATGAGGTTGTAAATTAATCTTCAATGCATTTGAAATAATGTTAAAAATGACTTACCCGTAGTTTTCCAAAAGAGCACAAGACCAAATCATATGTATCAAAGAGGCCACATTTGATTTACATCTTCACATATAAGATTTATATGATTATAAAAACGAGCTAACTTATCATTGGACACGTGGGCAGTGTGAACTACCTTAAACTGTATCAATGAGTGTTTGGTACACATTGAAGATGAAGAATTTTCTCCTATGTCTCTGTAGATATAGATATCTGGAGTTCGCTTTCCCATTTATTCTTAATTTTGTCCAGTGACTCTGGACGTATTTTCATAATTCAATCACAGATTATTGTTATCAAGCCCTTCTGGTAAGGATGAAGACCTTTTTTTCCGTGGTATCAATTTTGTAAGGTGTCGGAAAAGAGGGTATCGTAGCTTTCAAACAATCTAATCTGCAGATATCGAAAAAAAAGTGTGGTCCAGGCAAATTGTATTTATTCGACAATTGTTCAAAAGATGAAAAACAGTTATCAATAAATAGATCACGAAGGCATACTATTCCCCTTCTTTTCCGTATTGAAAAAGATGAGTCAACTCCAGATGGATAAAAGAAAAAAAAATAGATTGAATAGGACTTGACAAGTTATAATTGTTCAATCCAAAAAAATTACAAAATTGAAACCATATTCGTATTGTGCGTTTAACAATTGGATTAGTCATATGGTTACTTAATTTGTTAAGTAGAAAGTGGAAAGCGGAGTGAAGCTCCTAAAATTGAGACTAATGAAAATTCAAGTACTGATTGGTGTTGAAGGTGTAGCCATTTTGGGCGTTGAATTATATCTGAATCTTGTATCCAAAAAATTAAACATCAGATATTAATTGCACAGGAATATAATCTAAATTGTGGCAAGTCCATGCCACCATCCTTTTTTTTTAGTTTTTGTAAATATTTCTTACTTAATCTTGTTTTTTTTTTATTCAGGCAACTATATGAAAATACTTGAAAAAAATAGTATCAAAAAAGATTTCGGGACAAAAATTGGAATCGCTTGAAATAAACACGAACATTTTGGTAAAATATTCCTCTTAATCGCGGTAATTCGGACAACCAGTGAAAGGGAGAGTGGAGACTACTTAGTGAATAATTGTTTAACAATTAAAGGCAATAGATTTACTTTAAATAAGTCCTTCTGTTTCTGGGTAATTAACAGCGAAGTACGTAAAATAGTCTGTTACCAATCCACAAGCTAGTTGCCTAATATTGGGGTTTGCATATCCAATGGAAAAGGTTCGCTCTTATTAATATTTACTCTATTGCCAGAGAAAATACTAAACTGATCTCATAGTGATAGTACTGGGGGGATAGATTCATCCGGATTAGAGATATAAAGTAACAGGTCATCTGCGTAAAGAGAAATCTTATGAGTCTTCTGTCCGCGAGTAACACCACATATGTTGGAAGTGTTCCGAAGTGCAACAGCCAAGGTTTCTAAAGGATCTAAGGATTCAATGTTGAATAATAAAGGGCTTTACGGGCGACCTTGTCTGGTCCCTCGAAAAAGCCTAAATACAGGAGATCTTTGATTATTGGTAAGTGCTGAAACCACAGGTGTGTAATAAATCATTTTCCTTTATTAGTCTTTTTATTAGTTTTCAAATCAATACAAATGTTGTATGGCATTAAAAGTTGTACATATCTTACAAAGAGATTGGTTATCGTTCAAATCTTAGATAACCATACAATAAAATATAGAAAAAAACTAAGTCCAACGATCTCTTAGTTAATGAAGAGGGTCTAAAAGAAAGGAGAGAAAAAAGGTTTATTTTATACATTAAAAAAAGAAACAGAAATCGCAAATCAATATATATAAAAACATATGAACCATATAAACTAAACAAACAAAAATTTAAAAAGGGCCAAAATTTCTCAATAGAAACAAAGCAATCTTATGTCATCAACTGTTCCTCGGAATGAAAAGGTTCAAGAAGGGGGATCTACATCATGTGAAAATACAGGAGATCTTTGATTTGTGGTAAGTGCTGAAGCCACAGGTGGGTAATAAATTATTTTAATCGTAAATATAATGATAGGAGGGAAATTATATTTTTGAAGTGTGAATAGATATTCCCATTCGACTCTGTCAAATGCCTTTTCAGCATTTAGTGAAACAACACATTCTGGAATTGGGGATGAAGGAACATAAATATAATATTCATCAATCTCCTAATATTAAAATGTAAATAACGATTCTGAATAAATCCTCTCTGGTCTTCAGAGATAATTTGTGGGAGAATTGTTTCCACTCTAAAGGTCAATATTTAGGAGAATATTTTTGAGTCTACATTTAATAAAGTAATAGGTCGATAAGATGCACAATCAGTGGGAACTTTATCCTTTCTGAGAATTAAAGAAATAGTTGCTTCAGAAAAAAAATATTGTGGTAATTTGCCCACTGATAGGGCATCTTTAAAAATTTTGGCTAACCAGGGAACAAGAATATCCGAAAAAGATTTTAAAAATTCAGCGGTAAATCCGTCAGGACCGGGCGCTTCACGCGAGGTTATTGAAAATATTACTTTCATTATTTCTTCCTCCGAAATGGGAGCATATAATATAGAACATTCATTGAACGATGGTTGGGGAATCTTCAGATCTCTTGAAAATGTATACATTAATATAGGATCCTCAGGGTATTCTGATTGGTATAAAGAAGAATAGAATTCTTGAAAGGATTTATTAATTTGAAGATGATCTATCGTGTAAGTACCATCTGGTTCACAATTTTTATTAATTTGACTTTTAGATAAAGTAGCTTTTAATTGGTTGGCCAATAATTTACCGGATTTATCACCATGTATATGAAATTGACTTTTGTTTTTTTAAGTAGTAGATTTTCAATTGAAGAAGTTAATAATATACTGTGTTGTAAATGGAGTTCGTTTCTCTTTTTAAAAAGATCTAGATTCGGAGTATCAGAATATTTTTTATCAATTTCTTTAATTTTGTCAGCCAATAAACATATTTTATTATGAGTTCGTTTTTTTTTCAATCCAACGGAATTTGAAATAATTTGACCACTAATGTATGCTTTAAAAATATCCCATATTATCCCATTGGAGATTTCTTCAGTGACGATAGCTAAAAAGAAAAGTGAAATTTGTTCTTTAATGAAATCTGTCTTGATATAGAGAAGGATTAAATCGCCATTGTCTGACATCAAAGGATATGTCTGGTAATTTAATTGATAAAAATGACTGGTGCCTGATCAGAAATGGCAATTTATCGTGTTTACAGCCCATAGTAAGTGCAGCTAATCTAGCATTAATAAGAACATGTTTAAAAAATTTAAGGTGATCTACATTGGGTGCATATCGATACCATTTTTTTTATTATGAAGCAGACCAGTAAGTCATTAAAATATTCCATTTGGATCCGATATTGCCTCCTGGTGAACAAACGAAACTGAGGAGTCTATAAAAATAGAGACTCTTTTCAGCTTTGCTTGTGAATTTGAATGAAACAGTTGACCCTTCCAGAATAAAAAAAACGTTGATTATATTTCTTCCTGATGTGAGTCTCCTGGACGAAAATTATCTCACCATTTAATCTGTGAAAATCTTTAAAAATCTTCTTGCGCTTGAACGGATTGTTCAAGCCATTCACATTCTATGAAATAAAATTAATAATCCTATCCATTTTAACAGATTAAAAAAACATATGGTCTGTAAAGGATTAACCTTGATATGTCTGAGACTCACCAACAGAAAGAAGAAGAAAAAATATTCAAATAGGAAACGGATATGACGACACCAAGAAAAAATGTAGTTATGTTCCATTGCAGTTTAGTTTTCTGGCTGTCTATTGGTCAGTTTTCGGGCTTTTGGGGGAGGGCTGGGGCTGTTTTAAGTTTCTTTCTTTCTGGACGATGAACTACAAATATGTCTAAATTGCCGTCATATCCGTTTCCCCTTTGAACGTTTTTACCTCTTTCTAGTAATGGGCCTTTTAGAGAGCAAGATTAACCCTTTACATACCCTATGTTTTTAATGTTGAAATCGATAAGACTATTAATTTTATCTCGTGGAATATTAGCAGTTTAAACAATCCGATCAAGCGCAAGAAGATCTTTAATTTTCTTTCACAGATCAAATGCTCAGATCATTTCGCCCAAGAAACTCATATCAACTTTTTTTTAGATTTTGGAGGGGTCAACATTTTCATTCAAATTCACTCGGAACGGTGAAAAGAGTCCCTATTTTCATAGACTCCTCAATTTCGTATATTCATCATGAGACAATATCAGACCCAAATGGTACATTTTTATTAATTACCGGTTTACTTCATAATAAAAAAAGTTGCAAGGGTTAATGTTTAGGCACCCAATGTAGATCACCCTGACTTTTAAAAATATCTGTTAGCATGGGTGAAGATTTCGATTGCTGTTTAAACCCTTCGATGGATAGATCTATGTCAAATGCTGCACTTTCAGACAAATCCACTTCCTTTATTAACTCATTCTTAGTTGAATCTGGAATTTTTGATGTTTGGAGATTTCCACACCCATATGATAGAGAATTTTCATTTTGTTCTCATATCAACCACTATTATGCGAGGATTGATTATTTTTTTATTGATGCTGGACAAGCTCCAGTTATTATAGACTCTAAATACGATGCAATTGCCATTTCTGATTATGCATCATTGAAATTATCAATTACATTAGCAGATGTATCCTTTGACGTCAGACAATGACGATTTAACTCTTCTCTATTACAAGACCTAGATTTTGTCCAGTTTATTAAAGAACAGATTTTATTTTTCTTTTTAACTAATTTCACTGAAGAAATCGCCAGTGGGACAATATGGGATACTTTTAAAGCATGTATACATGGTCAAATTATTTTATGTTCCGCTGGATTGAAAAAAAACAAAGTAATAATGAAATACGTATATGCGCTGATAAGATTAAAGAAATCTATAAAGAATATTCTGATATTCCTAATCTGGAGCTTTATAAAAAGAGAACAGAACTCCAATTACAACACAGTTTATTGTTAATATATTCAATTGATTTTTTTTACTTAAAACCAGAAGTCAATTTTATATACATGGTGAGAAATCTGGTAAATTATTAGCCAACTAATTGAAAGCTACTTTAACTAAACATCAGATTAATAAAATTCGTAAACAAGATGGTACCTACACGATAGATCATGTACAAATTAATAACTCCTTCCAAGAACTTAATGCTTCTTTATACCAATCCCATGCCCCTGAGGATTTTACATCAATGCATGAATTTCCTAGATATTTGAAAATTCCCCAATTATCTTTAAATGAACGTTCAATGTTAGACGCCCCATATCGGAGGAAGAAACAAAGAAAGCAATATTTTCAATGAATTCGGGTAAAACACGCGGCCCTGACGGATATAAAATCGTATTTTTAAAATCATTTTTTGATATTCTTCTCCCCTGGTTGACATTTTTTTAAAGATGAACTGTCATTCGTAAACTACCAGAGTCCTTCTGCGAAGCAACTATTTATTTAATTCTTAAAAAAGGATGAAGATCCCACTGATTGTGCATCTTATTTAATGTAGATTAATTTAATGTAGATTCAAAAACATTTTCAAAATATTGGCCTTTGGATTGAAAAAGGTTCTTCCACAAATTATCTCTGAAGACCAGACAGCATTAATTCAGAATCGTTATTTACATTTTAATATTAGGAGATTAATGAATATTACATATACCCCTTCTTCCAAATTCAAATGTGTTGTCTCACTAGATGCTGAAAAGACGTCCGACAGAGTCGAATAGGAATATCTATTTATTACAGTTCAAAAGTTTAAATTAAGTCTTAAATTTATATCTGCGATCAGACTGATTTATTGCACACCTTTGGCTTCAATACTTACTAATAATCCAAGATCCCCTTTGTTTAGGCTTTTTCGAGGTGCTAGAAAAGGTTGCCTTCATTATTTTATATTGCTTTGGATCCTTTGGCTATTGCACTCGGGAATTCTTCAAAGATATGTGGTATTACTCGCGGATAGAAGACTCATTAGACATCTCTTTACGCAGATGAGCTGTTACTTTATATTTCTCATCGGGAGGAATCTATCCGAGCAGTACTATCGCGACTAGATCAATTTATTTTTTTTTTCTGGCTATAGATTCAATCTTAATAAAAGTGAACATTTTCCATTAAATATGCAATCCCCAATTTATAGACAATTATCTTTTAGATTAGTAACTAACTATTTTGTGTACTTAGGTGTTAGAATTACTAAGAAACAGAATGACTTATTCAAAGTTAATTGACTGGCTTTAATTGATCATGTTAAACAATTATTTACAAAATGCTCCCCACTGTCTTAAACATTGGCAGGTCGAATTAATGCAGTTAAGATGAATATTTTGCCAATTTTTGACAATATTTATTTCAAGCGATTCCAATTTTTGTCCCGAAATCTTTTTTGACACTGTCGGTTGTGGAATGCTTTCATATGTTTGGCAGAATAAAAACCCAAGGTTAAGTAAGAATAATTTACAAAAACTAAAAAAAGGATGGTGGTCTAGCCCTGACTAACTTTAAATTATACTATTGGGCAATTAATATCAGATATTTAATTTTTGGAGACGAGATTCAGATGTAACTCAATGTCCCAAATGTGTACACCTTGAGTATCAATCAGTACACGGATTTTCGTTAGTTTCTATTTTAGGAGCCTCATTCCATTTTGCCTTTATTAAATTAAGTAAACATATGATTAACCCAACGGTTAAATATACAATACGAATATGGTTTCGATTCATTTTTTTTGGATTGAATAAATTTAATTTTTCAAGTCCCATCAATCTATTTTTTTTTTCTTTCAACCATCCAGAGATGACTCAGCTTTTACCATATGGAACAGGAAGGGAACAACATGTTTTCGTGTTTTATTCATAGAGAACTTATTTTCATCTTTTGAACAATTGTCTAACAAATACAATTTGTCGAGATCACACTTTTTATCGTTATTTGCAGATAAGATTTTTTTTAAAGCTACTATAGCCTCTTTACCGACACCAGATAAATTTGAAATTACTGGAAAACAAAATAGGTCTTCATCCTTATCAGAAGGACCTATTAGCAATAATATGAGATTTAGTTATGAAAATATGCCCAGAATCACTGGACAAAATTAAGAATGAATAAGAAAGTGAACTCCAGACACCTTTACTTACAGAGACTTGGAAGAAAATTCTTCAATTAGTACATCTTCAAAGTGTTCCAGACACTCTTTGATACAGTTTCAGGTAGCTCACAGGACCCATATGTCTAAGGACAAATTAGCCCTTTTTTTAATCACCATATAAATCCTATATGTGACAGATGTAAATCGAATGTGGCTCCTCTGACACAGATGTTTTGGTCCTCTCCTCTTTTGGAAAAAATATTGGAAAGAAATTTTTAGCATTATCTCTAGTGTATTGAATATTCATTTAAAACCTCATCCTATCACTGCAATTATTGGATTACCAAGGATGGAATCTGGCCATTTATCTGCTTCTGCTTACCTAAGATTGCCTTTGTCACATTAATGGCTAAACGATCCATTTTGCTTAAATGGAAGGATCCAATACCCCCTCCTCCTTTGCAATAGTTTTCTCAAACTATATCATGTTTAAACTTGGAAAAAAATAGTAGTAGTACTGTTGATCCTTCGCTTAAATTTGAAGATACTTGAAAGCCATTTATTCAATGCATTCATATGATATGGATCCGTTTTCAATAACATTTCAATTTAGATGAAAGGCGTTGACGACATAATATTGTTCTGTTTCTACTGAGAAATTTCATTCCAGTTTTTTTTGTCTCTCTTGTTTTGAAATTGTCTTTAAGGTTTGGTTTGTTATATTATTTACAATGTTTTATTGATATGGAGATTCTTTTTTTTTCTTTTACATAAAATAAATATTTTTTCTTTCCTTTATTTTATATTATATTCATCTACCAAGCGACCGTGAGATCTAAAGATTTTTAACTATCTTTTTATTCTTTATGATTATCTATGTCATGATTGATCTCTTTGTATTACATGTACAGTCATCGATGTTCTATATTAATATGTATTAATTTGGAAACTAATAAAAAGATCGAAAAAGAAAGAAGAAAGCACAGGAGGTAACGAGTCTTCAATATTAGATATGAAACGTAATAAATCAGCAGCACATAACGAAACTTCATGGTTAATCCTTCTTCTGCAGATATCAACGATATCTTTGGATTCTCGGAGAGAGGAAAAAACAAAGGTCATAAGGCCAAATCTAAAAGAAAAGTGCTCAAAGATCATCCCTGTCTGGTTCCATGCTGAAGTTTCAACCATTTAGAATTTTGAAAATTGATAAGAACTCGAGCAGACGGGGATAAATATGCGAAGTTAATCCATTGGATAAAATCGGGCCCAAAGTTAAATTTCTCTAAAGTTTAAAACAAGGAATTATATTCAATCCAATCAAAGGCCTTATCGACATCTGGAGATATCACAAATCGCGATATTTCCTTAGAGGGAGAAGAGGTAATATTCAGTAAATGACGAATATTAAAACGAGAATATCAATTTTGAATAAAACCAGTCTGATCATCGGATATAATTAAAGGTAAAATAATTTCCAATCGACGAGCGAGAACTTTAGACACAATTTTAGCATCCACATTAAGTCACGAAATTGGTCTGTACGAAGCGCATTCTGTTGAGTTATTAATTTTAAGAATAAGTGAAATAGAGGCTTCATTAAAGATTTTCGTATTTTACCCAATGTAAAAGAATCCCAAGAAAACAGAATATAAATGAGGTCTAAGCAAAGATGAAAACGCCTTATAAAATTCTCCAGGAAATCCATCAGGACGCAGAGTCCTTCCAGAGTGTAAAGGTCGTACAACCTCGGCGATTTCCTCATTTGTAATAGATTGATCCAACTGTTTTCGGTTATCAGTAGAAAGTGTAGGAACGTTTAATTGGTCCAAGAAATTATTCATTACAGTATCATCTTTCGAGAAATTAGAACTAAATAAGATTCACTTTCAGAAGGTTAAGAAGAACGGAGGTTAAGCCTTACCTAATTTTAGGTTTTATTATTGGCAGTCAATATACGAAATTGTACGTTTTGGTTACATTACATGAATCAAGATACTTGTCCAGTATGGGTTTCTAACATACATTCAAGCAGGAAGCTAACCCTGTTATTTTTTTTCTATGATTTTTCTGCCTCATTCTTCACTTCCTTTATCATTAATTAAGCTAACTGACAGTTTAGTAGTTAAGCACGCTTTGAGGACTGGGTTACAATTTTGAAAATGCTTCGTTTTTTTGAGTTTTTCTTAGTCCAGCCCTATTTTCTCTTTTTAAAAAAAAACCGTTCTATGACTGATGTAGTTTTTAAAGAGTGGGACAAATTAGTTATTAGTTGTTTTCAGGATCTGTTTGTTGGAGGAAATCTTTCTTCGTTTCAACAATTATCTGTTAAGTATAATTTACCTAAAACTCTTTTTTTTCGCTATTTACAAATTAGAGACGTTCTTCGATCTCAACTACATTTTTTTTCTATGAATGCTGATAAAATATTATTTGATGTAATCTTTAATTTGAAACATTTTCACGACGGCTCAATATCAAATACTTATGACAGGTTATTTGGAACGAGTAAGGTTCCACTAGATAAAATTAAAAACGCTTGGGGACAAGATTTGCGGATGTTAATTTCAGAGGAAATTTGGAATGAAATTTCTAAATTGGTTAATACTTCCTAATTATGCGCCCGCCATTCTCTTCTTCAATTTAAAGCGGTCCTTGGAACTCACTTATCTAATGACAAACTATCCCGTTTTTATTCTGATATATCTCCTTACTGTGATAAATGCAATAACGGAGAGGCTTCTTTAATTCACATGTTCTGGACGTGTCAGTGTCTTTAAAAATATTAGGCAGAGTTATTTCAAAAATTTTCTGTACTTTTTAAAAATAAAACTTAAACTTAATCCTTTAACTACATTATTTGGGATCGTTGGAGAAATAGATATAACTTAGAAGGTTTCTGATTTACATATTCTGGCTTTTATTTCCCTTATAGCCAGGAGGGCTGTGCTGCCTAAATTGAAGGAAGTTACTCCTCCTCGTCATGCTCAATGGTTACCGGATGGTTTGTCATACCTGAATCTAAAGAAGATCCATTGTTCAATTCTTGAATCTAACGTAGACTTTCAAACCCTGTGGGGACCTTTCTTGAATTATTTTCAAAAACTTTGATTTGTTGACTAAAATACAGACGTTGGCTGACGTTATTAACTTTCAAGAGTTTTCCCTTGTGTTTTTTTTATCGAACAACTTCGGCTTTTGGCAGTGGGTGTAGATTTTTTAATAATACAATATTCAATATTTTTCTTTATTAACTATCACATGTGATTAATAATTTAGCGTGTTTTTTTTCCTTAAGTATGATTTAATACAATGTTTTCAGTAGTATTTTTACCCTCTTTTTTAATGCATGTACTCGGTATTTCTTTTTCGTGGATTTAATAAAAACGTATTTTAAAAAGAAAAAAAAATGCATGTCGTCATTGCCGTTATTGGAGCTCCGGGTAAGTAACTGAACGATTCAACTAGGGTACGTGAAGTTTGGTCTTAACTTGGAATAAAAAGAGAAATGGCAATGCCATTATACAAAATGCGATGATACAGTCTGCAAGGAAGAGAAACAAATGATTTCGCAGAGATACCAGGGAACCAAGATTGCAATGGAAAGGAGAACAGAGTTCTGGGGAAAAACAAAAACAATTTAACTGAAAGCGGATAAATCGCCAGGGCCTAATAATCTGAATCCCAGTCTGCTAAAATGAGGAACGATGGGAATGTCTGATCCATTGTTTCCACCTTCAGATTTGGTTGTCACCTTCCAAAATGATATGTTATGCAAGAGTCGTTGCTGCTTCGAAGGTGGTAAAATCATTTAAAAGGATTATTTAATAGGAATTCAAAAGGAAATATCGGAAGAAAGTATGCAGTGATGCGGAGAACAGAGAGCTGAAGACCAGGACTATGATAAATATTTGAGTCTGGTATTCAATTTGTAATAGGTGAATGGAGATAGAAGATAATTGAGCTCAAGCAGCGACAAAATTGAATTTATTAGGGAAATTGTGCTTGGCAACTCGCTGAGGATTTGTTGATATGCGACTGGCTGCAGAGAGGGTTCTCCTGACTGTTGGGGGTGTAGAACCAGGGGTCACAATGTGGAAGCAGCTTAACGCGTTCGGATCGAGTTGAGGAGATTTGACAGATTGTGCTGAGCCCCGTTGAAATCTCGGCCAGACAAGGTGCAGGAAGCAAAGTCGCTCGTTTTCTCTAAGACGGGGATAGATTTCTGGACATAAGCTGTATTCGCTGGTATAAGAGAACGGATAGGAAAATACATTCATGTCGAGGATCCACCATTATTGATTTGAATGTCGGAGAGGGCACGAGAGACTGAATGGCTCGTCTCTGCTCCTTTCTTTTTTATATGTCTCTGTAAATTCAATTTCTATGTTCATGAAAATCTTAAAGACTTCTTTAGTCTTAGATTGCACATCCTGCGATGCATGTTTTATGCAACTTACGGGAAACAAAAGAATGACGAATTTGCCTTTTGTTTTGGAGGGTTGGGTGTTTAGGCATCTTACCAGAGCCGGGTCTCTGCCAACAATTAAACTGGGAGAAGTTCAAGTTGGAGAAGTTCCCTGATTGTGAGTTGGTGATCACATACGAACACTTGTTTCTGAGATGTCTCAGAGCGTGATCTTGCCGACGATTGGACACAGACGGTAGTTTTACATTTGAATGTGTATTCGTGTATCAGTGCGATGTTTTGCAATTGTGTAATTTCCTCAGTGCTGGCATGCAGCTATTGTTCATTGGGAGTGTCTGTCAAGGTGGAATATTGATCATTATATGCCCGAGATGCATGAAATCTTTGCATAATACCTTTCAAGCGATTATTAGCGTTCTCTGTCTGCAATTGAGTTGAACTGTAAAGCAGGAATTCCTAATATCCATACTCACACAGTAAACTCGTCATCGATGCAACCAATCCGGTGAATTTTCGTTGCAATCACTCGTTGGCCACTGAATCCTCCCGTTTCTACGTTCTGCAGGTATTTCGGGATTAAACGTGGCAGGTTGGACTGTTCCGATGAAGGGCAATTTCACTGAAACGTCACCACCGTTTCTCTTTCCAGAATTACTAGTTCGCATGCTGAGAGTTTTCAGAGGTTTTTTTAATTTTCGATTTTCAGCATCTGAAAATATTCGTTTACATCATTTGCATTCAATTCATATCGCTGCATGATTGCTTTCAGTTTTGCTCGCCTCATTAAAGGAAAGATGTGGAGGCTTTGGAGAGGTGCAGAAGAGGTTCTCCAGGATGTTGCCTGGATTAGAGGCTATCTGATATGAGGACAGTTTGAACAAACCTGGATGACTTTCTCCAGAGCGGTGGAGGCTGAGGGGAGCTCTCCTGGAGGGGTATACGATTATGAGATACACATTGAAGGTAGACAAATCCGAATCTTTTTCCCAGGGTAGAAATTTGAAGAACTGAAGGACAGGCATTTAAGGAGAGTTACGAGGGGGGTGGCTGGTGGGCGGCTGTTAAATGAGATCTCTGGGCGAAGTTTGTACATACAGTGTGCTGGGTGTCTGGAACGGGCTACGCTGGTGGTGAGGAAACATACAATAATGACGTTTAAGAGACCGTAAGATAGAGACATGATTATGCAGGGGATGAAGGGATATGAACGTAAATGTAGAAGGGGCTGATTTAGTATCCTTTTAATTGCCAATTTAATTCGTTCGGCACAACATCGAACGGATGGGGAACGTTGGGCCCAGCTTTCACCACATGTCTAATATTTCTTACTTCTGACCCAAATCTGCCCCTTCTGCTTTTCGCCTGTTAAAAATAACCCCGTTCTCATGCCCATAGCATATGCAGTAGGTTCCGTGAACCACTGTATATCTACTTTCCTCTTTGTACAGTGAATTTAGTGCAATTGTGTTCCTGCCCCGTGGAAAATGCGGCCTCTCTCCCTGCATCATTCGCCACCTGGTGGCCATTTCAGCGGTGGATCTGATGGTGATTGTCACTGAGGTTATTTTTAATCTGATGAAATATCGTTATTTCCCAATGAATTTCTCCTTTAGCACATTGCTGCAATGACCACCAGGTAGCGAATGATGCAGGTGGAGAGACCGCACTTTCCACGGGGCAGGAACACAATGCCACTAAACTCACTGGATAAAGAGGAAGGAAGATATGCAGTGGTTCACCGAACAGACTGCATATGCTCTGGGCATGAGAACGGGGTCATTTTAACAGGCGAAAAGCAGAAGGGGTAGATTCGGGTAAGATGTTAGAAATGTTAGAAATGTGGTGAAAGCTGGACCCAACGTTCCCCATCTGTTCGATGTTCAAAAGTGGGGGCTGGTGATCGTTGAACCCAATAGGGACCCGTCGCTAAACCTCTTATCAATTCAGATGACAACATATGCGCACAATTCTCGGGCGTGATGACATTCAGTCACAATTCCCTATTGGAGTATGACCCACGGTCATGTATTTTTGGATCCAACTGTCTTGCATTTACTGATCCCATCCTCCCGGAGATTGTGTTCCCTCGGTCCTTCTTCGCCTGATTCCATTAGCATGTGTCGTCTGAACACACTCTCCTGGATGCTCTGAGCCGAACCTCCAGCATTCTTCTTAACAGGACACAGGTGGAAGTCATTAGCCCATCTGTTCCATAACGCCTCCCAGCAGAACAACTTGACTCTACCTGCTTTCTCTCATTGAAATGTGACACAGAAATGTAAACTATAAGAGTGTTGTTAACGAACTGTTGAGGGCAAATTTTGGCAGGTTTTATTGAGCTCACAGATTGCGAGTGCAACTTAACGGGTCATTTACAATCACATGATATATAGAACTGAAGTGAATGACTGGCTCTAAGCTCAGTTTTCCGCACTTTGTAATCAATGAAGACTGAGCGCCGATGCTCTCTGTCATGTTTTCTTGGACTCCGTGACACTGTTTATCCCGCACCTTCATGTCTGTGTGATGCAGAGTTTTATCGTCCGTGGTTTCTACTGTCTCACGTCAGCGAAGATACCATCATCCTTCCTTTCCATTCACCAGGACGAGAGCCGACAGAGAGCGATAGATAAGTAAAGATAAACGTGGCAACACGCGAGAAAAAATGAAAGAGAATAGGAAAACGTTAGATGATAGAGACAGGAGAGTAGGAGAGGTGGGCAGACAGAGTTCGATGTAACGAGAAAAGTGGGAGGAAGATATCGCCGGAAAGGAAGAGTGCGTATGCAAAAGGGGGTAGAGTAAGAGTTGGAGACAGATAGTGGGGGACGAGCGGGCCGGACGAAAGGGAAGTTTCTCATTGTCCAGCGGTACATTAAAATAGTGAGGTCGAAACTCTCCCAGATCTTTGACCACGGTGGACGTACTGATGTTCAAAACGATTGCAGACGCCAACCGTATTGACGTCTGCGGGGGGGAGGGAGGGGGGTGGGTGGTGGTGGTGGGGTTGGGTTGGTGGGGGTGTTGTCACATAGCTCGTAATGCCCAGGCGGCATCCGACATCTGTGAACACCAAATCTCAGGGTGTTCTGTCGAGGGATTAGAAGCAAATCTTGGTTTGTCGGCCTGTTGCTGTCAGGTTGGTATCAAGGCAGTTTATGGCACAACACAACTAATGCAAATGGTGACAGGGCGCGGGAAAGCTCGGAGGAAGGGCAGAAGTACCGCAGGAAGTTTAACACCAGAATGACAAAGTTATAGGTTGGCAATGCCAGGACAAGTTGTGTCTTTTTTTTGGTGGGGGGGGCGATGTTGCGGGTTTTGGAGGCGGATCTGAGACGAGCCGAGTAACCTCATGCGTGAAACACATTCAGCCACAGAGATCGGACATTGTACTCTATCGACTCCACGCCGACGAGGAAATTCCGATATTTTACACGAGCTCTCCCTTTGCAAAATGTATTATCGCCTCATTCTCAACAACTACCTCCGGAATTCTGCCACTCATCTGCACACCAGGAACAATTTGGATCTCAAGTATCCCATCAGTCTTTCGGAGGACACTCGTTTGGCTCGGAAGAGACGTTCGGAATCACGGGACAAAATAGCACAGGCAAGTAAGGTCATGTCACACACACCTGCTCAGTAGCAATTGAGAACACAGCCAAGACAGCTTTCCAGTCCTGTGAACAATCCTGCTGTAAACCTCAGAAGACTGGAAAAAACTTGACCGGTCAGGCTGCATCTGTGCAAAGAGAAAGATCATTAAAGCTTCATGAGAAAGACCATTCTTCAGACCATGATAAGAGACAGAATAAGCAGGTTAATCTGACGGGAGGTAGAGGCAGGATGCCTCTGATACTGTCAAACCGGGATGACCACGGAGCAAAACATATCACCTGATCAATACATCAAAGGGACAAGTTAGAGAGTGAAAAAGTAGACTGGAGTACGTAGACGGAGTTGAGAAATGAAGAGCAAGACGTTGTGGTTGGCAGATCCTCCTCTTCCATGTTTCCTCTCTCTCTCCCGTTATATGGAATGGTCTTCGACATGAAAGGTCAGCTTCGTTTCTCTCTGCTGGCAAAGGGGACGAGTTTGGATTGGAGTTTCTTGGTTGACATGGACTAGTTGGGCCGAAGGGCCTGTTTTATATCTACTCTCTGAACTCCACAGAAGATTCGCTACCTCCCCTCTGTGTGTTCCGAGCATTTTTGTTTTATTTCAACGTTCTGCTACTCAGGTACTCATCACTTTCTGGGTGAAAACAGTCCCCTCATATTAACTCTTTATCACTTATCACTTACTCTAAAAACACGCCCTGTACTTATCTCTCCACACACAATGGGAGTAACTTTCTGCAGTACACCCTCTCCAGACCACTCATAATTTTATTTACCTGAAGCTTGCCGCGTCTGACACCCACTGCTCCGGTAAAAAAAAAACAACCCGAAATTGTCTCGTCTCTGCTGATAGGAGAACTCTCTCATCCAAGGAATTAGGCCGCTGAATCTCATTTGGACCGCCAGTAATGCCACGACATCTGTTTTTTTTAATATATACATGCAGCACGATCGAAGTTTTCCGCTGTATTCCAGGTGTGACCTCGTTGCAGCATGCATAACTATAATAAGCCCTCCCTGTTCTTAAGTTAGAACTCCTTATTACAAAAAGCAACACACCGTTTGCCTGTTTAACTATATGTTGGACGTTCTCTTAACTTCCTGTAGTTGATGCACGAGAAAACCATGATCTGTCTGAACTTCACTCCTCTGAAATCTCCCTCTAATTATCCGTCTTTTGATTCCGATCCCTCCAACCGAAGTACATGCCTTGATACGTCCTACATTAAAATCCCTTTGACAGGATTACGCCCAATAATGTCATCTATAGAAACATTTCAATGTCTTCATCACAACTTTCCCCAAGTGAATGAATTCCCTCTGTCGACACCTTACATTTCTCGTCAGTGTCCAGGCACTAACTGAATCCACACTGTCCAGGAGCTATTTACGATATTTACGATATTTTGGTACTTTGGGCCCGGAGGGCTTCAGACATCATTTCTTATGGATCATCCCCATTTCTGTCGGGAAAAGGGGTGAACGAAAACGATTGCGAGAGGTGAGGAGGGGGAGCGGCATAGGGCAGAACTAAAATGTCCAACCGAGGGTTGGGAGAAGGTATTCGGAACTTCGAGCGTTTGTGGCAGTAATTAAAGATCAGGAGTGGGGCAGGCGTTACCAAGAGATGAAGGCCGGGAGAGAAGGATTTTGAGCTTTGATCGCTGCCAAGGGATTCCTCAGCTGTGCTGGCCTGGATTCTGGGAGACACTATTCGAGTCCAGTAAGTTCCTTTAATGTCATTAATTTAGGATTGGATAATGAAGGCATCAGTTCGTGCAGTCGTGTGCTCCATATGCAATATGTGGGAAGTCAGGGACAGCACACTTGTCCCTGATGATCACACCTGTAAAAGGTGCATCCAGCTGCAGATCCTGACAAACCGAGGTAGGGAACTGGAGCAGGAACTGGATGAACTCCGGAGCATTCGTGAGGTAGTTGCAGAAATAAACAGGAGTTTCAGGGAGATAGTCACCCCTAAACGTCAGGGGGCACGTAGCTGGGTGACTGTCAGGAAAGAGAAGGAGTAAATACAAAAAGAGCAGAGCACCCCTGTGGCTGTTCCCATGGAAAATAAGTATACCGTTTTGGTGGGAACGACCTACCAGGGACAAGTTGTAGTGGTCGTGTCTCTGGCACCGAGACGGGACCCTCAGCTCAGGAGGGAAAAGAAGAGAGCAGTAGTGATAGGGCATTCGATAGATAGGGGGACAGGTAGGAGGTTCTGTGGGAGAGATCGAGAATCCCTGATGGTCTCTTGCCTCCCTGGTGCCAGGGTCGGCGATATCTCGTATCAAGTTCTCGATATTCTCAGGAGGGAGGGTGAGCATCCAGAAGTCGTGGTCCACGTAGGGAGCAATGGCGCAGACAGGAAGGAGGAAGAGTTCTTGCAAGGAGAGTTTAGAGAATTAGGTGGAAAGATGAAAGACAGGACCTCCAAGGTTGCAACCTCAGGATTGCCACGTGCCACCAGCTAGTCAGGCCAGAAATAGGAGGATCATGCAGCTAAATACGTGGCGAAGGAGGTGGTTCAGGAGGGAGGGCTTCATGTTTCTGGACAATTGGGCTTTGTTCCAGGAAAGGTGGGACCTGCCCCGAAGGGACGGTTTGCACCTGAACTGGAGGGGGACTAACATACTTGTGGGTAGGTTTGCTGGTGCTGCTCCGGGGAGTTTAAACTAGATTTGCAGGCGGAGGGGAACCAGAGTGTTAGAGCAGATAGTGAGGTGGAGGAGGAATATGGTCATGCGAGGACTGCAGGTACAGACAGAATTCAAAGGTTTGTACTTGATAGCGATGTTCTCAGGTGCATCTATTTCAATGCAAGGAGTATTGTAGGTAACGCAGACGAGTTTAGGGCATGGATTGGCACATGGGATTACGATATTATTGCTATTTGTGAGACTTGGTAGCAGGAGGGGCAGGACTAGCAGCTTAATGTTCCGGGGTTCCGTTGTTTCAAATGTGATAGAGGGGCAGGGATGAAAGGGAGAGGAGTGGCGTTACTAGTCAGGAAAATATCACAGCTGTGCGTAGTGAGGACAGCCCGGAGGGTTCGTCTACAGAGGCCATATGGGTGGAGCTGAGGAACAGGAAAGGTGCGGCCATACTAATAGGGTTGTATTATAGACCGCCCAATAGTCAGAGAGAATTGGAGGAACAAATCTGTAGTAAGATAGCAGAACGATGGAAGTGACATAGATTTGTCAGAGTAGCGGATTTGAACACACATTGACTGGGACTCCCACACTGTGAAAAGGCTTGAAGGCTTGGAATTTGTCAAATGTGTTCAGGATTTTTTAAAATCAGTATATGGAGGTACCAACGAGAGAGAATGCAATATTTGATCTCCTAAAAGGGAACCAGACAGGTCGGGTGACAGAAGTATGTGTAGGGGAGCATTTTGCGTCCAGTGACGATAATATCATTAGTTTCAATCTAATTATGGATAAGGACAGGTCTGGTTCTCGAGCTGGGGTTCTAAATTGGAGAAAGGCTAATTTTATGGAAATAAGAAAGGACCTCGGAAGATTGGATTGGGATAAGTTGTTGTCTAGATGGATGTGTTCAGTCAGTGGAAGGCTTTCAAAGGCGAAATTTTGAGAGTGCAGAGTTTGCATGTTCCTGTCAGGATTAAGGGCAAAGTTAACAAGCACAGGGAACCTTGGTTTTCAATAGATATTGTTGACCTGGATAAGAAAAGGAGAGATGTGTATAGCAGGCATAGGCAACTAGGAACAAATGACGTACCTGAAGAGTACAGAAAATGTAAGAAAATACAAAAAGAAAGGAAATCAGGGGGTCAAAAAGAAGACATGAGGTTGCTTTGGCAGATAATGTGAAGGTAAATCCGAAGTGTTTCTCCAAGTATATGAAGTGTAAAAGGAGAGTAAGGGACAAAATCTGCCCCGAGAAGATCAGAGTGGTCGTCTATGGGTGGAACCTAAGGAGATGGGGGAGATCTTAAACAGTTTTTATGCATCAGTATTTGCTCAGGAAACTGGCATAGTGGATATGGAAGGAGAGGAAACATGCAGCAGTGTCATGGAACATATGGAGATTAAAGAGGAGGAGGTGCTTGCTGCCTTACAGCGAATAAAGGTAGATAAATCCCCAGGCCCTGACAAGATGTTTCCTCGGACATTGAGGGAGACTGGTGCAGAAATTGCAGGCGCCCTGGCAGATATATTTCAAATGTCCTTCGCCATGGGTGCAGTGCCGGAGGACTGGAGGGTAGATCATGTTGTTCCGTTGTTTAAAAGAAATCTAACAGGAAGCCAGGTAATTACAGGCCGGTGAGCCTGACATCAGTAGTGTATAAATTATTGGAACGTGTTCTGAGACACCGGATATACAGGTATTTAGGCAACCAGGGGCTGATTAAGGACAGTCAGCATGGCTTTGTGCGTGGTAGATCGTGTTTAACGGATCTTGTAGAGTTCTTTTTCGAGGTTACCAAGAAAGTAGATGAAGGAAAGGCTGTGGACATTGTTTCCATGGACTTTAGTGAGGCCTTTGACAAGGTCCCACATGGGAGGTTAGTTCAGAAGGTTCAGACACTAGGTATCCATGGAGAGGTTGTAAAC
>JAUZTB010058181.1:0-10110 GCA_034780895.1 Rhynchobatus australiae
ATTCTTCTATTTTTTGTACTCTTCGAAAATTTTCTGTTTAGTTTTGTTTGATATATTGTTTATAATTTGTATAATTGTTTTGTGGATTTTTTTCTTTTTTTATATATATAAGAAATCTTTTTCTTTCCTTTATTTTATATTATATTCAATTACTAAGAGATCGAGGGATCAACAGACTTTTTTATAATTTATTTTTATATGTGCCGTTATCTATGCCATGATTGTTCTCCTCTCTTTGTATTACAAGTACAAACATTAATGTTATACATTAATCTGTAGTAATTTGAAAAATAATAGTAAAATGAAAAATAAAGTTTTTGCCCGTGCACAGGTGTGACAGTCCCGGTGTTCAGGATTGAGGATGCCGGTGGTTAGGTTTCAGACGACCGGTGATCAAGCGTCAGTCTCCCGGTGGCCCGGGGTGATACTCCCGGTGGTCAGTGGAGAGACTCCCGGATTCCAGGGTTCAGACTCCCTGTGGTGAGTTTTAACAATCCCTGTGGTCCGTGAGACTCTCCGTGTGGTCAGCGGTCAGACTCCCGTTGCTCATGTGTGAGACTCCCGGTGTTTAGGGGTGACACTCCGTTTAGCCATGTGTGACTCTCCCGGTGCTTAGGTGTCAGACCCTGATGGTCAGAGGTGACACTACCGTTTGTTAGGTGTCAGACACCTGGCGGTGAGGTGTGAGTCTCCCGGTGGTCAGTTGTCAGACTCCAGATGGTCAGGTGTGCCACAACCGGTGGTCGGGCGTGATACGCCTGGTGGCTCGGGTTGAGACTCCCGGTGGCCAGTTTTGACACTTCCTGTGGTCAGGGGTCAGATGACCTGTGGTCAGGAATGAAACTCCCAGTGGTCAGCGTTCTGACTCTATTTGGTCATTGGTGGGTCTCCCGGTGGTCACCAGTGAGTCTCCCGCTTGCCAGGGGTAAGAATCCCTGTTGTCGGGGGCAGTCTCCCTGTGTTTAGGAGTCAAACTCCCGATGGTAAGGGGTGAAACTCCCTGTTTTCAGTGGTCAGACTCCTGGTGGTCACGGGCGACACTACCGGTGGTCAAGGGTCAGATTCCCGGTACTCAGGTGTGACTCTCCCTGTTTTCAAGGGTGAGTTTGCCGGTGATCACGTGTGAGACACCCGGTAGTCAGGGGAGAGACAGGTGTTGTACTCCTGACGGTCAGGGGTCAGTCACCCGGTATCCCTGGGTGATACGCCCCCATGGTCAGGGGTGATACTTCCAAAGATCAATGCTGAAACTCTTCAGGAGTGACACTCCCTGTGGTCAGGGTTGACACTCCCGGTGACCACGGGTGACGCTGCCGGCAGTCGGGTGTGAGACTGCCAGTGGTTAGTTGTCAGGCTCCCGCTGGCCATGGGTGAGACTCCCGGGGGTCAGGGGTGACAGACTCTGTGGGTAGGTTTGAGAATCCCGGTGGTCAGTGCTGCGTCGCCTGGTGCTCAGTGGTCACACTCCCACTGGTCATGAGTGATATTCCTGGTGGTCTGGTGTGACACTCGCAGTCGTCCGGGCCCAGACTGCCGCTGTTCAGTGCTGACCCTTCCGGTAGTCAGCGGTCTGACACCCGGTGGTCAGGAGTTTGCTTCCCGGTATTCAGGGGTGACACTCCATTGGCGAGCGGAGACAATCCCGATGGTCATTGGTCAGACTCCCGCTGGTCAGGGGTACCTCTACCTATGGTCACGAGTGACTTTGCCGGTGGTCAGCAGTGATACTCACGGTGGTCAAGGGTTACACACACGTTGGTCTGGGGTCAGTCTCCGGTGGTAATGGGTCAGACTCCCGGTGGTCAGGGTAACTCTAACTCTGGTCACGGGTGAGTTTGCCGGTGGTCAGTTGTGACAGTCCCGGTGGTCAGGGCTCAGACTCCTCGTGGCCCGTGGTTTTACTGGCCTGTGGTCAGGGGTGGCACACACGGAGGTCCGTGGTGAGCTCCGCCTGGTCGGGAAAGACACTCCCGATGGCCAGAGGTGACACAACATGTTGCCAGGTGGGACTCTCCCGGTGGTCAAGGTTCAGAATCCCGGTGTTCAGGTGAGACACTCCCAGTGGTCTGGGGTTGGACTCCTGGCAGTAAGGTGTGAGTCTCCTGGTCGTCAGAGTTCAGACCGCCGGTCGTCAGGTGTGTGATATACCGTGGTCAGGGCTGAGTCTCCCGGTGTTCAGGGGTTACAATGCCGGTGGTCGGGGTTCAGACTCCCGGTGGTCAGGATTCAGTCTACCGTGGTCATGGGTGACAGTCCCGGTGGTCACGGGTGAGTCTCCCGGTAGTCAGGGGTGAGCCTCACTATAGTCACGGGACAGAGTCACGGTGGCCATGGTGAGACTCCCGATGGTGAGGGGTGACACTCCAAATGGTCAGGGGTGACGCTCATGGTGGTCTGGGGTCAGACCCCAGTGGTAATGTCTGACAATCCCGGTGTTCATGGTGATACTTCTGGTGGGCAGGGTAGAGACACCGGGTGGTCAGTTTTAACACTGCCACTGGTAAGGGTTCAGACTGACGGTGGTCAGGGTGACAGTCCCGCTGGTCAGAGGTCAGACTCCCATTTGTCAGGGGTGAAACTCCCGGTTATAAGGATGATACTCCCGGTGGTCAGGTGTGACATTCCAAGTGGTCAGGGGTCATAATCCCAGTTTTCAGCAGTCACACACTTGGCGGTGATGCCTGTCTCTCGCTGGTCAGCGGTGACGCTACCGGTGGTCAGGGGTGAGACTCCCTGTGGTCAGGGCTGAGATTCCCCGTGGTCTGTGATGACACCCCCGTTGGTCAGGGTTCAGGCTCCCGGTGAGTTGCGGTGAGACTCACGGTGGTCATGGGTGAGTCTCCGCTGCTCCCTGTAATCAGGTTTCAGACTCCCGGTGGTCAGAGGTCAGCCGGAGGTCATATATGACAGTCCCGGAGGTCACGGGTGAGTCTCGCAGTGGTTAGGGATCACACTCATGGCGGGCAAGTGTGAGTCTCCTGCTGGTCAGCTGTGACACTCCCAGTGGTAAGGTGTGAGACTCCCAGTTGTCAGGTGTGCCTCCCGGTATTCAGGAGTGACACTCCCTTGGCTCCGGGTGATATTCCCGATGGTCAGAGATCAGACTATCCGTGGTCATGGGTCAGACTCCCGCTGGTCAGGGGGTAACTCTACCTGTGCTCAGGGGTGACTTTGCCGGTAGTCAGCGGTGACACTCCCGGTGGTCAAGGGTTAAACATCTGGTGGACTGATGTCAGTCTCCCGGTGGTAATGGGTCAGATTCCCGGGGGTCAGGGCTCAAACTCCTGGTGGCCTGTGGTAATACTCGCCCGTGGTCAGGGGTGGCACTCGCGGAGTCCGTGGTAAGACTCCCGGTGGTAGGGATGACACTCCCATGGCCAGAGGTGACACTGCATGTTGCCAGGTGGGATTGTCCCGGTGGTCAGGGTTCAGAATCCCGGTGTTCGGGTGAGACACTCCCGATGGTCAGGGGTCAGACTCCTACCGGTGAGGTGTGAGTCTCCTGGTTGTCAGGGGTCAGATTCCCCATGGTCGGGGTGACACTTCTTGTGGTCACCCGATGAGTCTTCTTGTGGTCAGGGATGAGATTTCCCGTGGTCAGGGGTGACACCCTCTGTGTTCAGGCATCAGACTGATAGTCAACAGTCAGACTCCCGGTGGTCATGTGTGACACTCCTGTTCATCTGGTGTGAAACTCCCACTCCGGGTAGCCAGGGTTGAGACTCCCTGTGATCAGTTTTGACTCTCCCTGTAGTCAGGGTCAGATGGCCTGTGTGTCAGGGATGACACTTCCGGTGGCCAGCCTTCTGACTCCCCTTGTTCATAAATGAGTCTCCCGGTGGTCACCAGTGAGTCTCCCGGTGGTCAGGGGTGAGAATCCCTGTGGCGAGGGGTGACATTCCCGATAGTCAGGGATCATACTACCGGTGGTCATGTGTCAGACACCCGCTGGCCAGGGGTAACTCTACTTGTGTTACGGGTGAGTTTGCCGGTGTTCAGGTGTGAGCCTTCCGGTGGTCAGAGATGACACTCCCGGTGGTCAGGTGTCAGACTCCGCTGGTCAGTGGTCACACTCCTGGTTGCCGGGGGTGATACTCACCGGTGGTCAGGGGTGGCACTCCAGAGGCTCCGTTCTGCCAATCCCGGTGGTCAGGGCTCAGACACCTGGTGGTCGCGGGATATACTTCCCATGGTCAGAGATCAGATTCCCGGTGCTCAGAGGTGACACTCCCTGTGTCACGGCTGAGTTTGCCGGTTATCAGGTGTGACATCCCCGGTGGTCATGGGAGAGACTCCTTGTGCTCAATTGTCAGACTCCCGGTGGTCAGTGGTCAGTCTCCCGTTGTCCCGGGGTGACAATCACCAGTGGTCAGGGGTGACACTCCCTGCCATAAGGTTTGACACTCCCGGTGGCCACGGGTGACGCTGCCGCCCGTCGGGTGTGAGACTACCAGTAGTCTGTTGTCAAGCTCCTGCTGATTATGGGTGAGACTCCCGGTGGTCAGGTGTGAGAATCCCGGTGGTCGGGGTGACATTCCCCATGGTCAGGTGTAACACTGCCAGTTGTCAACGCTGACACTCCCGGTGGTCAGATTTGAGAATCCTGGTCGTTAGGGGTGCGTCTCCTGGTGGTCAGGAGTCAGTCTCCAGGTGGTCATGGGTGACAGTCCCGGTGGTCACGGGTGAGTTTCACGGTGGTCAGGGGTGAGGTTCACTGTGGTCAAGGGTCAGACTCCCGATGGTCATGGTGAGACTCACGGTGGTGAGGGGTGACGCTCACGGTGTTGTGTGAGTCAGTCCCTGGTGGTCATGCGTGACAGTCCCGGTAGGCAGGGTTGAGACTCCAGTTGGTCAGTTTTAACACCGCCATTGGTCAGGGTTCAGACTGATGGTTGTCAGGGTATTAGTCCCGGTTGTCAGAGGTCAGACCCCCAGTTGTTAGGGGTGAGACGCCCGGTGGTCATGGTGTGACACTCCCAGTGGTCAGGGGTCAGTCAGACTGCCTTTGATCAGAGGTGACACTCCCGGTTGTAAGAGTTCAGAATCCCTGTGGTCAGGGGTGAGATTCATGGTGCCCTGGAGTCACACTCCTGATTGCTATGGTGACACACCCCGTGTTCAGGTGCCAGACAGCCGGTGGTCATGTGTGACACCCTTGGTTGTCTGGTGTGACACTGCCAGTGGGCATGGTTCAGACCACCAACGATCGGGGCGATACTCCCGGTGGTCAGCGGACAGAGTCCCGGTGGTCAGGTGTGAGTCTCCCTGTGGTCAGGGATGAAACACCCGGTGGTCAGCGTTCTGACTCCTGTTGTTCATTTGTGAGTCTCCCGGTGGTCACCGGTGAGTCTCAATTTGGTCAGGGGCGACACTCTCGGTCGTCGGAGGTGAGAATCCCGGTCTGGGGTGACACCTCCAGTGTTCAGGCGTCACACTGCCGCTGGTCAGAGGTGTCACTCCCGGTGGTCAGAGGTTAGAGTACCAGTGGTGAAGGGTGAAATTCCCGGTGGTGAGGGTTCAGACTCGCTATTGTTATGGGTCCCACACCCCATGTTCAGGTGTCAGACGCAGGGTGTCACGTGTGAGTTTCCCGGTGGTCAGGGTTGTCACGCAAGGTTGTCAAGTGTGTGACTTCCTGTGGTCAGGGGTCAGACTCCCGGTGGCATGGTAATACTCCCGGTGGTTAGGTGACCCTCCGGGTGGTCAGGGGTCAGCATCCCGGAAGTTAGCGGTGACACTCTCTGTGGTCAGGGGTCAGGCTCCAGATGTTCAGGCGTGACACTCCGGTTGGTCAGGTGGCAGATTATCGGTGGTCAGGTTTGAATTTCCCACTGGTCAGGGGTGACGGTCCCGCAGTTCAGCGGCCAGACTTCCGGTGGCCAGGGTTTTACTCCCGGTGATCAGGGTCAGGCACACGGAGGTCAGGGCTGAGACCACAGCTGGTCAGGGGTGAGGCCACAGGTAGTCAGGAGTGACACTCCCGGTTCTTAGTAGTCAGACACACGGTGGTCAGGTGTGAGACCACAGGTGGTCAGGGGTTGTTTGTCCCGGTGGTCAGGGGTGACACTCTCGACAGCCAGGAGTGACAGTTCAGGTGGTCCGGTGTCTGACTCCCGGTGGTAGGGTTCGGACACGTGTGATGTGTGAGTCTTCAGGTAGTCAGGGGTTAAATTCCGGTGGTCACGTGTGCGTCTCCCGTTGCCTAAGGGTGACAATCCCAGTGGTCAGTGGTCAGGGATGAAACTCCGGGTACTCAGGCTCCGGCTGGTCAATGTTGGCAACCCAGGGCATCAGGCGTCAGACTCGCTGTGGTCAGTTGTGAGACACACGGTTGTCAGGGGTAAGTCTCCGGGTGGTCAGTGGTCAGAATCCCGGTGGTCAGGGGTAACACTCCCAGTGGTCAAGGGTGAGTCTACTGGTAGTCAGGGGTGACAGTCTCGGTGGTCAGTCGTGACACCCCCGTGGTCAGGGCTAAGTCTCCCGGTGGTCAGTGGTCAGACCCCCAGTTGTCAGGGGTGACACTACAAGAGGTCAAGGGTGAGTCTCCCGGAGGTCAGGGGTGACACTCCTGGTGGTCAGTGGTGGCACTCCCCGTGGTCGGGGTGACACTCCCTGTGGCAAGGATTCAGACACATGGTGCCCATCGGTCAGAATCCGGGTTTTCAGGGGTATCACTCCCGGCGGTCATGGCAGATACTCCCGGTGGCCAACAGTCATATTCCCGGTGGTCAGTGATGAGCCTCCCCGTGGTCTGGGGTGACACTCCGGGTGCTAAGGCTCTGGGTGGACAGGGCTGGGAATCCCAGTGGTCAGGCGTCAGACTCCCTCTGGTCAGCTGTGAGAACCTCGGTCTTCATTGGTGAATTTCCAAGTGGTCAGGGGTCCGATTTCCGGCGGACAGGTGTGAGTCACACACAGGTCACGGATGACACTACGAGAGGTCACGGTTGAGTTTCCCGGTGGTTAAGGGAGACACTCCCGCTGGTCAAGCTTGACACACCCGCTGGTCAAGGGTGACACTTCCAATGGTCAGGTTTGAGACTCCCGGTGGCCAGGGGTCGGATCCCCGGTGGTCTGTGGTCAGTCTCCCTGTGGCAGTGCTGAGACTCCCGGTGGTCATGGTGACACTCCCGCTCCAGGGATGACGGTCCCGGAGGTCAATGGTGTAGGGTTGACATACCCGGTGGTCAGGGTGCACTCCAGGTGAATAGTTAGAATCTCGGTGGTCAATAGTGAGCCTCTCTGTCGTCAGGGGTATGTATCGCGGTGGTTGGGGTGTCTTCTGGTGGTCAGGAGTGACACTTCCGGAGGTCATGGTGCGTCTCCCGGTGGTCAGGGGTTGCACTCCCGGTGGCCAGGTGTCAGACACCCTGTTTCCAGCGGTCAGACTCCCGGTGGTCAGGGCTACTGCACCAGTTGTTCAGGAGTGAGACTCCTGGTGGCCATGGATAACACACCCAGTGGCCAGCGATGACACTGCGGGTGGCCAGGTGTCAGACATGCGATTTCCATGTGTCAGACTCTCGGTGGTCAGCGGTGAGATTCCGGATGGTCAGGGGTGACATACCCTTGGCCAGGGGTGAAATTCTCGTTGATCGGGGTGCCACAACTGGTGGTCGGGGTGAAACTCCCGTTGATCAGGGGTAAGGTTTTCGGTGTTCAGGGGTGACACACCCTTGGCCAGGGGTGAAACTCTCGTTGATCAGGTGTGACACACCCGGTGGTCGGGGTGAAAGGAAATACGTTTACACTGCGCTACACTGCGAAGGGTTATGTGGCCCAGCCCAGTGACTGGATTATGCGGGGCTACACAGGAAGGATTTTACGTGGGGCTGAACAGAGTTGGGTTTACGTGCGGCTGAACAGAGAGGTGTTTATGTGTGGCTACACAGAGAATTGTTTATGTGCGACAACAGGGGAAAAGGGTTTATGTGAGTAAAAGTGTGCATGTGGGGCCACGCGGAGAGGATTTTTGTGGGGATTCGCAGCGAAGTGATTCTGTGGTGCTACACAGAAGGGTTTATTTGGGGCGAAACAGAGGGGTTTCTGTGGGGCTGCACGGAGAGCAGTTCATGTGGGGCTGCAGAGAGTAGCGTTTCTGTGTGGCTTCACCGGAACTGTTTAAGTGGGGCTGCACAGAGAGTGGTTTATGCGGCTCTACACAGAGAGGGGTGTATGTGAGACTGCACAGAGAAGAGTTTATGCGGGGCTCCACTGTGAGGGGTTCATGTGGGGCTAAACAGAGAGTGGTTTATGTGGTGCAACGCAGAATTTGGTTTATGTGCGACCGCAGAGAGAGGGGTTTATGTAGGGCTACACAAACAATATTTGATATGGGGCTACCACAGAAAAGGGATTTAGGTGGGGCAACACAGGCAGGCGTTTATGTGGGGCTACACAGAATGGCTTATGTGGGTCTTCACAGAGGATGGTGTATGTGGGGCTACAGAGAGTATCGTGACAGGGGAGTTATTATTTTGGGCTTCACACAGAGGGGTGTATTTGAGGCTACACAGTGAAGGATTTATGTAGGGGTAGAAGGAGAGAAGTTTACGTGGGCTGCAAACTGATGGTTTCCGTGGGTTACACAGAGCGTGGTTTATCTGGGCATGACAGAGAAGGGTTTCTGTGAGCTGCACAGTGATGTCTTGATCTGGGTCTTCGCAGAAGGGTTTATGTAGATCTACACATCCAGGGTTCATGTGGGAATACCCGTTGTAGGGTTTATGTGGGGCTACACTGAAAGGGTTCAAGTTGGGCTACACAGAGATGTGCCTTTGTGGGGCGAAACACCGAAGGGTTCACGTGTGGCTGCACAGAGTAAGGTGTTCAGTCGGGCTACACAGGAAGGGGTATATGTGGGGTTCCACAGAAAAGGTTTGGTGATACACAGAGATTGTTTATGTGCGGCGGCATGGAGAGGTTTTTACGTGGGCTACTCAGAGATGGTTTATGTGGGGCGACAAAGGGAAGGGTTCATGTGGGGCTAACAGAGAAGGATTTATGCGTGGCTCAACACGGAGAGCAGTTCATGTGGGGCTGCAGAGAGTAGGGACTCACTGAGAGGGGTTTATATGTGTCTACACGGTGTTCCTGTGCGTCTACACAGATATCGTTATGTTGGGCTGGAATGAGAAGTGTTTGTGGCAACGCACGGAGGGGCTTTCGGGCTACACAGAGAGGGGTTTATATAGGTCTGCACGAAGAGCGCTTTATGTGGAGCGACATGTAGAGGGGTTTATGTGGCGCTACACAGAGTAATGTTGATGTTGGTCTAGGCAGAGATAGGTTTATGTGGCGCTACACAGAGAGGAATTTATGTTGGGACAGAGAGGGTTTTTTTGCGGGGCTACTTAGAGAGAGGATTACGTGAAGCTACAGAGAGAAGTGTTCATGTGGTGGTACACAGCGAGAGGTTCATGTGGAGCTGCACAGAGAGCAAATTATATGGGGCTGCAGAGAAAGGAGTTCATGTGCAGCTACACAACGAGAGGTTTATGTGGGACTACAGATAAAGAGGTATATGCTGGCTAAACAGAGATTAGATTATGTGGGGCTGCAGAGAGAAGAGTTCATGTAGTGCTAAACAGACAGGTGTTTATGCAGGGCTACACAGAGTAGGGTTTATGACGGGTTACATAGAGAGGTGTTGATATGGTTCTCCACAGAGAAGGATTGATGTTGGGTTGCACGGTGAGGTATTCATGTGTGGTGACACAGAGAAGGGTGTAAGTCGGGCTACACAGATAGTGGATTGTGTGGGGTTACAGAGAAACGGGTTCATGTGGGACGGCACAGAAGTGTTTATGTGGGTCTACACAGATGGTTCAGTTGGAGATGCAGAGAGAGGGTTGTATGTGGGATGCACAGAAGTGTTTATGCGGGGCTACACAGAGAGGTTTTTATGTGGAGCTACACAGAGGGGTTTGATGTTGTGCTACATAGAGTAGCTTATATGAGACTTCAGAGACGTTCATGTGGGGCTACAGAGAGTTTTATGTGGGGCTACAGAGAAGGCCTTATGTGGGGCTCAACAGAAGTGTTTACGTGGGGATAAACAGATAAGACTTTCTGTGTATCTCCGCAGATGACTGTTCAAGCGTATCTGCA
>JAUZTB010059112.1:0-10093 GCA_034780895.1 Rhynchobatus australiae
GTGAAATACAGAATTGGTTTGGTGGATGAAGACGTGCATGTGAAAGGGACATCCGAGGGAGCGCAGCTTTGCAGCAGAGATCTGTGATTTACCTGAGTTATGAAGATTTACAATGTTGGGCCAGTTGGTGCACCGTCTCTGTGCTGGTCGAAAAGCCTCATCCCAATTTTTAGCACCATGTCGACAGCGCTCTTCAAATACACATCCAAATGTGGTGTAAATATGCATATATCGCTTTCGGGAAGTGAGTTCCAAACATCCACCTGGGTGTCTTCACAAGAGGAGGGGTCCATGGCATTGTTGTACCAGAGGGAAAAATACTGGATGGGATGAAACTAGCAGAAAAAAAGCTTTCCTCAGGATTTTATGTCATGTGGAAAAGATGATGAACAATGTGAAAATCACCGGTATTTATGGTGTTGAAGTTTTCAGTGGAAGATAATGTTCTGTTTCTGGTTCTTTTCCAGAGACAGACTCTCTGGTACCATCGAAACTGAGGGATGTTGGAACATCACAGCGCAGTTCATCACATGATAGAATTCTGAGTGGGGAAACTGTCTGTCAACTCAGACAGACTTTCTGTTATCTAAGCAATAAAAGTTGCACTGAATACCGTCATCGTTTGTCTCACGCACAATGTTCCACAATTTTGTCTCAAAAAAACAAAAGTTACACCACATACACATACTTTCGAACAAAATATGCACCACATACTTACATTTCTTCCAAAAAAACACACCGCCCACACTTCATATACAGTACAGTGTTTACACAGACACAGACACAGACACACACACACACACACACACACACACACACACAAAATATGCTCAACACAAACACCACACACCAGTATCCTTACCATTCTTACTCCATACATCAACACACACATGCACCACCCAAATTCACTAACACACACTCCCTCCGCCTTCTTCTATTGCAGATAACCTGGCCGTGACTGGGGTAATGTTCCGCAGACGATGTGGTCTCTTCAGATGTATCACTGTCTACCTGCTGTCGACGGCGGTGAAGGATCTCCTGGTCATTATCACGAGCGTGATATTAAACCGGATTGTTCCCATGACTTTCCCATTGAATTTCATGAATATTGCTCCAGCCTGCAGTGTGAATCTCACGGTAGCTTTCGCTGTAACAGACTGCTCCGTCTGGGTGACGGTGATGTTCACCTTTGATCACTTTGTGGCTATTTGCTGCCAAAAATTGAAAACAAACTATTGCAAGGAGCGAACGGCGACTGTGGTGATTGGAACGGTTGCTGCCCTGAGCTGTTTCAAAAATGTATCCATGTTTTTTGCCTATGAACCTCCACTATGCAAAATTAAGTCAACATATTATACCTTGCCTGGCTGGAGAGCAAATGACATGCTCGATAGCATTTTAAACCCTTGTCTGCCATTCGTTCTAATTTTGTTGTTCAATTTCCTCACCGTCAGGCACATTTTAATGGCCATTAGAATCCTCAGGAGACTCCAGGGCGGTGGGAACAGTGAGAGACAGAGCGACCCGGAGACGGACAGCCGCAGGAAGTCTATTGTCCTGCTCCTCAGTATCTCGGGTATCTTCATCTTCTTGTGGCTACTGGAACTGATAACTTTCATCTACATTCGCATTACTGACATCGGTTACTTTTCAGGTTCCAATTTCAGTAACTCCGTTTTCCCTCTGGAAGAAAGCAGCTATGTGCTTCAGTTCTTGCGTGAACCCATTTGTTTATGCAGGGACACAGAGTAAGATCAGAGACGAGATAAAACTAGGGCTGAAATATCCACTGACTCTCATCAATAAATTACGAAAATAACCAACTTTTATTTGTTGGGAACAGTTTCGGTCACCTTTCATTCTGAAGCGACGGTTCTACAGTCAATGGAAGATTGGAACGATTCGAATCATTTTTTACATACAGATCTCTTGAAATTCCTTGGATTTCCGCCATCAAGCCCAGCGGATTCATTCCAATTGTTCTTGTTCTCATATTTCAGAAACCCAATTTCTTAAACTCCCTCACTCTGAAATCATACAATCATAGAACACTGCAGCACAATACAGGCCCTTCAGCCCATAATATTGTGCCAAACTTTCAACCTCGCCAAAGACTATCTAACCCCTTTCTCACACATATCTCTCTATTTGAGATTCCTGCATATGCTTATCTACCAATCTCTTGAACTTGACTAATGTACCTGCATCCACTACCGCAACAGGCAGCGCATTCCATGCGCCAACCGTTCTCTGTGTAAAAAAAGCCTCCCTCTGATATCTCCCTTGAACTTCCCACCAATCGCTTAAAGCCATGCCCTCTTGTATTGAACATTAGTGCCCTGGGAAAGAGGCGATGGCTGTCTGCTCTATCTATTCCTCAATATCTAGTACACCTCTATCATTTCTCTCCTCCTCCTCCTTCTCTCCAAATATTAAAGCCCAATCTCCACTAGTTTCTCCTTATAATGCATACTTTCTAAACCAGGCAGCATGCTGGTACATCTCCTCTGCACCTTTTCCAAAGCTTCCACATCCTTTCTATAATGAGGCGACCAGAACTGGACACAGTACTCCAACGGTGGTCGAACCAGCATTTAGTATTGTTGCATCATTACTTCGCGGATCTTCAGCTCGCTCCCAGGAATTATGAAGCTTACTTAACTACCCTATCCACCTGTGAGGAAAGTTTCAGGGATCTGTGGATATGAAACCCCATATGTCTGTGTTCCTCCACACTACGCAGAATCATGTCCATTAGTTTTGTACTCCAACTTGGAGTTTGTCCTTCCAAAGTGTTTCACCTCACACTTCTCCGGATTGAACTCCATCTGTCACTTTTCAGTCCAGCTCTGCATCCCGCTGCAATCTTCTGCTGTAGAAGGTTAAAACAAAATACAGCCATCTTCATAACTAGCAAAAACACATACACATTTCTCCCAAAACTAAACTAGCAGAGGCACTGGCTAGGTTGGAACGCTGGGAATGTTAATTGCTTTTGTCCGGGTATTGGAACACCCTGAGCTAACAGCAGTCAGTGAAATTAACATCGGAACAGACAGCAGTCAGAGAAATTAACATCGGAACAGACAGCAGCAATTCCGGATGAAACTAACGCCACAGTAAACACCAGGGATAATGGGTGAAATTAACATCAGGGTGGGAACAGACGGGAATACGATTAACATCGAAGGGGAAGCTCAAGTTGAACAATGAGGGTGATACCCACCTTTGTATTTCCTGATTGCAACTGTTTATGCTAGACAAGGAATATAATTGTTGTTTTTAACATATGTATAGTTGGCCCGAAACTCACGGCGCCTACTGTATGGGGATTGCGTGAGAAAAGCTGTATAAATTTCTGTGTGACCCGCTGCTCAGAGAGATACTATGAGAAGTGAATCTGAGTGACTGCTGAAGGGACTTTCCTCGCAGTACTGCTCAATAAAGGTACCCATTCGACTGGACCTCGTGGCACTGTGTTTCTTGCGGCGCACAGAGGGGTAAATCGATTTCGGAACGACTGAGAAACCCAGGTAATGCGAGGCCCCTGATGGGTCTCAGGTGTGTGTCATTATGCAATGAGTCCAACATGCAATCCATGCTGTATAACAAGCCACAGGAGCCAAATCAAGGGCCAGTACCAAGACAACACGGTGTACTGTGTCCATTTCCAGTCTGCTCATTAGAAGAAGGACGTGGAAGCGTTGGAAAGGGTGCAGAGGAGATTTACCAGGATGCTGCCTGGATTGTAGAGTATGAATTATGAGGCGAGACTAAGGGACCTCGGGCTTTACTCATTGGAGAGAAGGAGGATGAGGGGAGACATGATGGAGGTATACAGAATATTAAGAGGAATAGAATGGACAGCCAGCGCCTCTTTCCCAGGGCACCAATGCTCAGTACAAGAGGACATGGCTTTAAGGTAATGGGTGGGAAGTTCAACGGAGATATCAGAGGGAGGTTTCTCATCCAGAGAGTGGTTGGTGCACGGAATACGCTGCCTGGGGCGGTGGTGGAGGATGGCCTGTCGGTCAAGTTCAAGAGATTGTTGGATAAGCATTTGGAGGAATTTAAAATAGAATATCTGGGGGGAAAGTGTTAGATCGTCTTAGGCGTAGTTTGAAGGACGGCACAACATGGTGGGCCGCAGGGCCCTCATTGTGCTATATTGTTCTGTAGTTCTATGGTTCTAATTCCATCTCAGCTATTGGCTCTCCCTCTCTCTCTGTCTCTTTCCCCTTCCATCTGTCCGCCCCCCCCGCACACACACCGCTCCCCACCACATCCCGTGCCTCTCCGACTGCAAAGCTTCTGACTTCCCCAACTTCATCCGTTCCCTTCGATCCTGCACACAGAAACACACACACATTCCTTCCTTATCATACCAATTATTTCTCCCGTCCCTCGCGAATGTTCCTCCCGTACATTCTTCTCCTCTTCCCCTACTCGTTGTCTTCCGCACTCTCCCTGATTCCCGCTTCCACTCACGCTGACATTGTTAAATGCTGCTGCACTTCTCCCTTCACTTCCCACCCCTCGATCTCGCACCTTCCCACAGGCATGCTATTCGGCAACTTCGATTCCGCCAGCCATTCTCGAACTTCCCCTCCCCAATTCATATTGATCGATCCACACCACCACCGCCCTACCCCACCCACCCTCCTCTTTTCCCAAAACTCTCCACTTCCTCTCTATCTCCACTATTTTCCATTTTATTCCTCCCACATTTCTGCGCCACTCTCTTCTCTCTGCCCTTCCTCTTTCTAACCATGCTCTTGTCATGGTTCTGAGTTCTGGCCCTCAATTTGTCTCCATTAATGCCTTGTTGTCCAGCACATGGATTCTATGCTGTACTGATTACCTAACAATACACACCTGAGCCCCATCAGGGGCCTAGCATAAGTACCTGTGTTTCTTCAGCACTAGTTGCCAGAGTATTGGTCCACCTTTGGGTTTACTTTGGCTCCTAGTTGCTTAAAGTGGCTTACTCCAGAGTAGTCCTGTGTCCTTTGTGAAGATCCAGTTTGTTTTGGGATTCCCCTTCCGATCTCTGAGGCAAAATTCCTTCCAGTCACTGCCTGTGCTTCTCCTGAGGAAGTATCCTGACTCTAGTCTGTATCAGTGTGCTGCATTTGGGTTCTCTGCGAGTTTGCTCCTTGATCAACATTGTGACACCTCTTCACCGACGACCTCTTAATTATCCTTGTTCTGCACCTCTCTCCGCTCTGTCCTCCATCGAACACCCCCTCTTCATTTCTCTATTTCCACTGCCTCTTTCTCACCACACCAGGGCTCTGTCTCTCTACGCTTCTCTTTTTGCCATCAACAGTCCCTACTCTGTCACCATTTTACTCTGGACATCTTTGATCTCACTGTTCACACACTGTGTTCCATCTGCCATGTTGTTGCCCACTGAGTCACCTTGTCTCTGCAGCTGGAAGCTCATCATTCCAGTCACCGGTCAGGTTCTCACTCAGTTTTGCTCCTTGATGTCATATTTCTGGGACAGGTGCTCCTTTTTGTTGCCATACCTTCCATCCACCGTTCCGAATGCGGATAGCTGCAGTAACGGTCGTAACGACCAGAATTGATGAGTTTTGTATCTGGTCGAGGGGCAGTTCCAGTAACACTGTCCGAGTCTGTTTTATGATTTCCCTTGCTCTCCCGAGCTGCAGCAAACGATCAATTGATTCATGTTCCTTTGGGAATTTCTGGCAGACGTTTCACTTGAGGAGCTTGGGGCATCGTGATGCCGGGATGACAGCACTAAAACTACACAAGAGAGGGCGGTTGGACAGCGGAATGCCTGAGTCACCTCCAAGGGTTGTGTCTGGAGAGGGAAAAGATCGTTAAGTCGAGCTGACCAAAATCACCCTGAATGATTTATTCCTGCAGGGCCACAGGCTCTGTGTGATTGGTCAGCTCTCATAACCCCTGAGCCCTGTATTACCTGTGTCGGAATCACCGACTACCATCACAAATAAAACATATTGCATTTACAGCAGCGTTACAACATTGAATCATTCCCTTGAGGATCTAAGCGCTGGGGGACAAGTTGCTTGTAGGTCGAATACCACGGGGGAAAATTGCAGTGGTTCAGCTGCAGGTCAGTCACCTTTGGGTGATCAGCGAAGGTAAGGGGTTCAGGGGTTTACCGGAGAAGGGGTCATTGAAAGGGCTCTTATGATCGGTTATGGAGAACAAATTCAAGGGCGGGGAAGTATTTCAGGGAGTGGCAACTGAAGGGGCAGGACACATGTCATGGAGGGTGGAGAGAATGGGAACATCACAGAAAGGAACTATTTTCGAGGATAGGAGTTGACAGGAAAAGGCAACGTAGAAAGAGTTCAGGGCGAATAGGTTGAAGGGCGGAGTGATTCTGTGGAAATGGAGTTAATGCAGAGTTAACGAGCCAGTCTCATGGTATCTGCTGCCCCCCCCCCCATAGTGCAGCACGGCAGAGAAACTGCTTCGCAGATGAAGAGATAGGCCTGGCTCTCCTGAGGAGGGCGGGGCAAAGGAGGGACTCCGCTGTGATCTCACCTCCAGGTGTGGATTCCAGGCATCAGCTCTACACCTGACCCTGGTCAACGTCCTCTCGCTGAACCGAAATCAATTGTGGAGCGCGTTGAAGCAGTTGGCGCAGTATGAGTGTGACAAATGTCCCCACCCCCCACCCCCCGCCAACAGGCGCAATTAAACTCACCAACAGCGTCTTCTGCACCCGCCCTGGATGCACAGAATTTCTGTTCAGGAAGATAAGACTGAGAGGGGAAACTCCTGCAGAGGACGTGAATTTGAGTGGGATTGTGGGTTGTGATGAGGGTGCAAAGAGGCTCCAAGGCAAGTCAGACTGCGAGTGAACGGACATACACATGACAGACAGAGTATAATACGTACACGTGTGAATGTCCCACGGTGGCAGGGAAAACAGGAAGACGGCACATTATTTGATCAGAGACAGATTGAGAAATGTTGATTTTCAAACGGAGCTGGTTGTCCATGTGTCAGTGACTGAAAGAGAACATGCAGGCGAAACAAACAGTTCCAGTAAGTGGTGTGGAGATAGGAATACGGCCCTGATAACAAAGAATAAAACATTTTGAATAATGTTTGTAAAGAGGTTCGACAGAGCCATCTGCAGACAAGTTTAATCATATTTCTAATCCAAGGGTTTTCCGAGTGTCTGCGGCAGGTCCCTCTCGGTCTGCAGGGACGGATTGCTTCATTGGCACTCCGTAGGATTGGGATGGGGAAGCTAGCGACATCTGATCACCCAGATCTTTGATTCTGCTGAGCATTAAGCAAAGTGTTGTCGGAACTCAGTGAATGAAGCAGATTTTTGGAGACAATGGGATGTTTGATGTTTCAGGTCATAACCCTGCATTCGCACAAAGATCCTGATGCAGGTTCGCGACCCCAAACTTTCGGCAGCAGTTTGTGTTTTGCTCCACATTTCACCATCTGCACTTTCGTGTGTCTCGTTTTCATTTGATGCATTGGCGAATTAAGGGAAATTATTTAACCACTTTTGCCGCTGTTCCCAGATATGTGGACATTTACAACAAGTCCCTCTGTTCCTCAGTGCTCTGTCATGCCCCACAAATCACTGTGTGATTCCCAGACTCTTCGTTCTTCCACATACACCGCCCCACATGTTTGAGGAACACCTTCCACCGGCCACTGCTCTGTCCATCAGACCTAACTCATCCACATTGTTCTGTACATAATGGTTCCCCTCCTCCCTGACAACACCACCAACATTCAAGTAGTCTGTGAACTTAATCATTCCTGCCAGGTTGAAATCCAGGTCATAACTGTCTGTCATAGGCATCAAGGGGCCCAGCACAGATCCCTTTGATAAAACATGGACCATACATTTCCACTCAAGGCACAACCCTCACCCTCACGTTCTCCTATCATTCACAAGGACCGCTCTGAACAACGTCTGACACATTACCCTGCATCTCATGCCACCTCCTGACATTTTAACCATTCTTCCATGTGAGACCTCATCAATGAATTCCTTGAAGAGCAGAGGATCCGCATTATTCTTATCAATACAGCTGGTTAACCTTTCAAAAGTTAAAAAAAATAGTCAGACATAGTTCACCTGATCAAAGCCATGCAGACTCTCCCTGAGCATTACTATCTGCACAGGGGCCGATTACGCCTCTCCATCAAAAAAATGACAATTGCTTTCCCACCACTGATATAAAACTCAGAAGCTTGCAATGACCTGGTTTATTCCTGCTGCTCTTCTTGAACGATGGCATTTGATGTCATCCAGTTATTTGGCACTTTGTCAGAGATGATTTGTGTCAGACCCTGACAATCTCCTCCCAGGCCTCCCACAACAGCCTGGGACCATCTCATCAAGCCTGGAATACTTTTCCACTTTTCATCCCTCTGGAACATCTTATGCCTCCTCCTATGTGGCGGTAATTTGTACAAGAATTCCACTTTCCCCTTCCCTGGATTTTCCAGCAACAAAATCATTCAGTGCAGTGAACACATCTGAGAAGTAGTCACTGAAGTGATCACATACCTCTGTCCATTCGTGTCCCTGCTTTTTTTCACCAGTTTTACTTGCCTTTGTCGACGAATGTTCCCGTATCTGTCTGTGTTTATTCCTGTTTCTGTCTGTCTTTCTGCATTCCTGCCCCTGTGGGTCGTCTTGCCTTTCTCTCCCCGTGTGTGCGCCTGTCTCCAGATGTGTGTGTGTGTGTGTGTGTGTGTGTGTGTGTTCCACTGCCTGTGTGTGGACATGCCTCGGTCTGTGACTGTACCTGCCTCCATATGTTTGCTAGCCTGTCAGTGAGAGTATTTCTTTGAGGATAAGCCTTCCTACCCGCTGGGTGAACGTGTATCTGTTATTGTCTAATTGTCTAAATGGGAACTTCTGTCTTTGATTGTGTTTCTGTGCATCTGTGTTTGTCATTGCGTCTGTGTGTAACTCTGTCCCCATATGTTATTTTTTCTGTTTGTCCCCCTCTTACTCTCCCACTTCTCCTATCTCTCTGTTTTCATGCTTTTTGTGTCTGTGAACTGACTGAAGGGTGTTACTCCCTCTCTGAAATGCACCGTACTGTCAGTTTGTGCTTGTGTCCTGTCTCCATTTGTGAAGTGACCTGCCTCTGTATTTGACTGTTCCTGCCATTGTCAGTGAATGTTTACGACCTTCTTTTGTGGCATTCCTGTCCCTGTGATGTGTTCTGCCTGCCTTTGATTGTGTCTGCATCTGCAGCTGCCTGAATACTTCTTTGACTTTGAGTGTGCATGGCTCTGGCTTTAATTGTTCCACCTGAGACATTCAGAGCACCAGAATTAGTTTGTGACTGTAGTGATTTGCCTTCATGATTTTCCATCTGTGTCAGTGTACCTGCCTCTGTCTGTGGGGTGCTTCTGATTCCCCTGTGTATACTTGTCCCTCAAACCGTGTGAGCCTGTGTCTCGCTGCATTTCCCTCCCTTTCCCTTTCTCGTGCCTGCCTCTGCATGATTTCCTTTCTCCGTGATTTTTCCAGCATTCTTCCCTCCGTCAGTGAGTGTGCCTGCCTCCGTCAGTCAGCATCCTGTGTCTGTCAGTGTTAATGCCTCTCTCTTGTGCTGCGCCTATCTATGTGTGGAGTTATGCCTGCCATGACTGTGTCTGTATCTGTAGCTTCCTGAATATTCCTGAATGTGTCTCTGAGTTGGTGTGAGTCTGGCTTTAATGCTTCACCTTTGAAATTGAGAATAACAGCACCTAGATTGTTTGTGACTGCCGTGCTTTGCAATGATGTCTATCTATCTGTGTTTGAGTGTACCTGCCTCTGTCTGAGAGGTTCTCCCCTACCCCTGACTCTGTTTATCTTTGTCCATCAAATTGAGTGTGGCTGTGTCTGCCTGCATTTCCCCCAGTCTCTCACCTTTTCAGCTGCCTGCCTGTGAAAGTTTTCCTCTCAGTGTCCCTGCCACTGCCAGTGACTGTCACTGCCTCTGTCACTGAGTGTCTCAGTCTCTGTCACCGAATCTCCCCCCACCTCTCTCTATCTCTCTCTCTGTCTCTCTCTCTCTCTCTCTCTCTGTCTCTCTCTCTCTCTGTCTCTCTC
>JAUZTB010059475.1:0-10085 GCA_034780895.1 Rhynchobatus australiae
GATCTCTTTGTATTACATGTACAATCATCGATGTTATATATTAATCTGTATTAATTTGGAAACTAATAAAAAGATTGAAAAAGAAAAAAGAAAGCCAAGATAGGCCTAATAGCCGCCTCTTGTACACTTGCGGCTGCTTCCATGGGATCCTTGATTTTGTTTGCAAAAGCAGGTGTTTTATTTCACTTTGAACTAGAGGTGTTTAAAGTCTTTTTTTTAAAGTTATTTAAATATTTTGACCTGGTTTTCAATGTCTTGAATCATCATTTGAAAGCAGGTCAAGGCCCTTTGACAACAATGTGTTTCCCAATGGGATGTGAAAAAAGTAAATAAGAATTTAGCTGTCAATCACAATAACTGGGCAATTGTTTACTATGTGCCCTTGACTGGCCATTTTTAATGAATGTTGCTATACTGTGTGTTAGACACAACCAAATTTGATCTATCCTGATGGCCAACTGCTCATCTACCCACTAAACCCACTCTTACCTGAAGCAGGTCCCCCGGAGAGAATGTTGTCAAGGACGCTGGCTTCTACCCAACAATATACCTTGGGCATTCAGAAACATTCCAAAATATGCAAAAACTATTAAAAGTTAAATATTAGATAAAAATAAAACTCTGATATTGGTTCAGCAAGCAACTCTACTGCACAATGTTCACACTCCAGCATTGGTTCCCATGACAGCAGCAATCAGCTATCTGAAGTTCCAAATTTCTGCATACACTTGAATCAGAATTAGAATCAGGTTTATTATCACTGACATATGTTATGAAATTTGTTGTTTTGTGGCAGCAATACAGTGCAAGACATAAAAGTGACTACAAGTTACCAATAAATAAATAGTGCAAAAGAGGAATAATGAGGTAGTGTTCATGGACCATTCAGAAATCTGATGGCAGAGAGGAAGAAGCTGTTCCTGAAACGTTCTGTGTGGGTCTTCAGGCTCCTGTACCACCTCCCCAATGGTAGTAATGAGAAGAGGGCATGTCCCAGGTGGTAAGGGTCCTTAATGATGGATGCTGCCTTCTTGAGGCACCACCTCTTGAAGATGTCCTCGCTGGTGGGGAGGGTTGTGCCCATAATGGAGCTGGCTGAGTCTACAACCCTCTATTGCCTCTTTTGATCCTATGCATTGGAACCTCCATACCAGGTGGTGATGTGACCAGTCAGAATGCTCTTCACTATACATCTGTAGAAATTTGCAGGAGTCTTTGGTGATATACCAAATCTCATCAAACTCCTAATGAAGCAGAGCCGCTGGCATGCCTTCTTCGTGATTGTGACTTGATTGGGAGTTCCTGGAAGTGCAGGCTCTTTTGTGGAAATTTCAGGCCATAATATTGCAAGCATGTTTCCAGCAAGGATTTCTGGATCACAATCTGGAATGGAAACTGACTGGCTTCTTATTTTACCCTTTCCAAACTCAGAACTGATAAACCCATACAGACTGATTAGCCTTATCGCCACCAGGGATCGGAACTGGTATCTTCCTGTTCTGAATGGCTCGGTTGCTCATTAGATAATCTCCCCGAGCATTAAGAGGAACAATGTGACTCATAAACAGACTCAGTAAATACTGAAGCTCACTTTTCTGATTAAGTATACTTAATTACATAATAACATCCAAAATATGCAAAAACTATTAAAAATTAAATATTAGATAAAAATAAAACTCTGATATTGGTTCAGCAAGCAACTCTACTGCACAACATTAGTTTTTTATGTAATTAAGTATACTTTTACATTCAACAACACATGGGTGAATGTGAAAGTATATTTAATTGCATGCAAATATAATCTCACTGGGTTCGCCTTCATTTTGTTCAATATTGTTTTAACTGAAGCATTTGGAGGTGGCATGGTACGTCAATGAGATCAAGGTAGTAATTGGCCCCACAAGTGCATCCTAAGTTGAGGAGGGCACTACCAAAGGGATCCTCATCAAGACCACCTGAATATCACAGAGGGATAATTAAGCAAACAGGCAGAGACACCCAGTTCTGTAAACACTCACACATCGTGAATTGAAGGTGACTGTTTCAGCCAAGTGGTCTTGTCTACATGTCACCACTGGAAAATAATTCTTCTTTCCTGTTTTTAAAGGAAAATAAGCTCAGGAAAGAACAGGTTGCAAAAGCAGAGAAGAGGAATGGACAAGTTGGTGAGCAATGGTTTGAGTGAATATTTCTGAATTTCTCAATGTCAGGAATCCATGTATTGCATTTTGAAATCATGTTTTATCATGTCATTATTAAATTGAGTTTCCAAATTTGTTTAAGGGCAGATGATGAGTCAAAGAATTGCTCATCGATTAACCATGTTAATGTAAAATATAATAGAATAAAACAGTAAGGTTGAACATAAATGTCTTACTGTAACATCCCTATCTCATGTCACGTCACCAGATTTTCTTTGTTTCTGTGTTATATTAATATGCCTATGTTTCATACAAAGTTTATACTCTAATTCTTCTTTAAATCAGACAACTCTAGTACATTGCGACTGTTTTGTTTTTCAGTTCCTAAGTCACCAATAAAGCAGGAGGAGGAATGTATTATTGATGCTCTTCTGTCAGACATAAGGAAAGGTTTTAAATTGAAGAAGACGACTAGGAGCCATTGTGAAAACCTATCTGCTCCAAAACATTCAATTAATGAAGCTACGACTGAAATGTGTAAGATATCACTGGGTATCACTGGCTGCATGCATGTTACTTCAAACTGTAAGCCTTGCTTGCTTTAATTTGTGATAGCAGAATTTCCATTAAGAAAGAATGTGGCTTCTTCAGGTAGCAGTTATTGAATTCATATTGCATATACCTGCTATTTTCAATTCTTTCAATAGGTGAAGACAATACAGCCATGCATCATCATAACAGATTTTTAGAGGTTAATTCAGCACTGCTTATTATGCAACAGTGCTCGTGCTTTAAAATTGCTTGCTGCAATAGGTGGGTGTATGCCTATATGTTAAAAATAAAGGCTTTGTGGAAACTATACTTTGCATATATTTACAGATTGGACACACTTTTAAAATAGTTTTAAATCTTGATACATTTGTTTTATAACAGCTGAATTAAGTCATTTTTCAATCATTTAAAATCTGCATCCAGTGGAAAATGCACTTGTTCTGTTTTTGAACCAGAAAAAAAAACATTTTTTGACCATTTTGATGTGAGGCTTAAAGCAAAATTAGCCACAAGTTTAATTTCAGAATTGATCTTATTTGCTGTATTGGCAGATTTTTTTGTTTAGATTTTCTTTGCTTAATAGTTTACTTTATAATTTTGTTTTGCTAATGAATACAGAATAGGCTAAAACTGGAAAAAAAATATAAACTATGGAATGTTCAAAGTGATGCTCAAATGAAGCGTAATAAATAACTCTGGATACAAAAGCTATATACAAATGGAGTTCAATTAAGGGAAATGGTGAAAGGGCAAAGTTAAAGGCTCTTTATCTGAATGCACATAGCACTTGTCACAAGATAGAGTGCACAAAGTGACAAAGAAATGGGTGTGGTCTCAATCACAGAGACAAGGTTGAATGGTGAATGGGCTGGGAACCAAATATTCTGGGTGCTTAACCTTTTGGGAGGATAGGCAGAAGTGAAAAAAAGTCTCTGAAATAATGAATTTAGTAGAAAGGAATGATCTTATTAGATCAAGGTGTATACTTAGTTGGAGTGCAGATAAAAAATGGCAAATGACTGCTGCAAGTATAGGACAATATTAATCCAGAAGTGATAGGTGTTTGTATGAAAGATGTTGCAATGATCATGGGGAACTTTAATCTTTGATTAGTTTGCACAAACAATTGGCTATAGAGTGAATTTGGGATGGTTTCTTAGGGACCAAATTCTTAGGAATATGTTGGGAACCAAATAGGGAATAGGCTATGTTAGATTTGATGTAATGACATAGCATTATTTCATAATTTTGTTGTGAAACAAATTCTTCTGGGGAAGACTAATTATATTTTTACATTCCGATTTAGAGTGAGAAACTGATACCTTGAATAAAGGTGATTACAAATTATAAAAGGCAGGCTTGGCTAAAGTGAACTGGGAAAGTAAGATAGTTGATAAGCAGTGGGAGACATTTAAGGAAATACTTCATTATTCTCAACAAAGGAATAATGGAATCCATACTAAGCAAGACACTAGAGGAATGTATAGAAACAATGAATGATCAATGTGACCAACCTCATTGATTTTGTTTTGAAGTGAAAACAGAGAGCGGGTAGACATTGGTAATACAATAGCTGTAATTTATTTAAAATTTCAAAAGGCTTCAATAAGGCACCCATTAATAAACTAATAGTTAGACAGCACAGAAACAGGCCTTTTGGCCTAAATGGTCCATGCTGACAAGATGCCCATCATGTGAGTCCCATTTGCCAGCATTTTGCCCATAGCCCTCTAAACCTTTTCTATCTATATTTTCTATATTTTCTAAACCTGTCCAACTACCTTTAAAAGTTGTTATTGTACCTGTCTCAACCAGTTCCTCTGGCAACTCATTCTACACACATCACACTTCATGTAAATAAAACAAACAGTAGTCCCTCACATTTCTATAAAATCTATCCCCTCTCACCTTAAACCTATGCCACCTAGTTCTTGATTCCCCAATCCTGGGAAAAAGACTGAGTGCATTCATCCTATCTGTGCCTCTCATGGTTTTAAGCATCTCTGTTAGATCACCTCAGAATCCTATACTCTAAGGACTGTCCAACCTCTCCCTGTAACTCAGTCCCTCAAGTCCTGGCGACATCCTTGTAAATCTTTTCTGCGCTTTTTCCAGTTTATGAATGCAGTTAGGGAATGCAATGTTCAGGATGGGCAGCAAAATGGGCTGTTTACTGAGTTCACGACTGAAAGCAGAGAGTGGGTGGGTATTTGCAGTGAGAGAAGGTGAGTGGTGGTATTCCAGAGTTGGGACCTCTTTTGTTCACAATTCACACTAATGCTTTGGACTTTTGGAATCAAAATCAATTTCTGAATTTGGGAATGATGATGGCTCCCCACGCATTCCCATCAATCCCATTCCCCTCCTGCAACCTATACTCTCTGGCGTGCCCATTAACTCCACACAGAAGGCACCAGAGCTCCGAATCGAAGCAGGGTCGTTGGAGATGCTAGTCAGCAATGCAAAACACTGCCCTGTAGTTGAAACTGCACGTCTCAAAAGTTAAAATTTCTCTTCAGCAACCTTATCCTTCTACAATTATGTGCTATGCTGTATAATGATTATGATTTCCTTCCTAATTAAAGAAAACTTGTCAAGAACTTTTCTGAAATGTTTCATGAATAGCTCCTGAAGCACTGTCTTTCTGAGAAACTCTAGTATACTTTTGTATATTGTGATGTATTGTGGTGGTAACTGCTTTTATTTTAAATGGGTGAAATAGGAGGAACATACTTCAGATTTTGATTATTCAAACCATCTCTACTGATTATGGAGTAAGCTTTCACTTTCATAAATGTACAGATTTTTATTCATGTGTTGTTTACAGACCAAATTGACACTTCGACAGAAGACAAAGAAAGCACAGAGGTTTCTCAAAGCACAGCTACATCAACAATCATGGATGACAGTTCTAATTCCAAGGTGACGTTAGTCACCCAGCAACCACCTGCTGAACAGAAACCTGCTGAAGACAAAACAATGACGAATACTGTGCTCCAATCAACTGATAACCACTTATCTAGCTCTGAAATAAACACACCTAAAACTAAATCAGGACATGAGAAAATGAATGACGAGAATCTCGACACATGCACAACTGCTGGAAATGAAGAAATTGTTTGCCAAGACAACCCCAGATCTAGCAATGAAGTGTTATTTGCAAATGAGCATGAACAGTTGACACAATGTAATGCTGAAATCTGTGTGGACACTGTGGACAAGGAAAATGAAGTACTCTTTCATAGCAGTAATACGGATGGGAATTTATCTCAAGTTGATAATGAAATAAATTCTCAAAATAAAGATAGTGTTGAGCACATTGACCCTACATGTGATATGCTTGACTCAAAGACCAACATGGTCACCAAAACGACAATATCACAAACAGTGGAACAAACTAATCCTGACACAAATGCCACATGTCCTAACCAAAGGCACAGTCACTCTGGCGATGTGTCACCTACAAAAAGTACTTCAGCCAGATCTTCCCTAACACTACCTGGTTGGAAATCAAAAGACAGGAATAGTAAGAAAACCAAAGGTATTTTTTTCAGTTTCTCTAAAGCACACCAGAAAACATATTGGAAAAATTTGATATTAAAATGTGGGACATCTGATATAACTGAACTGCAATTGAAATAATTCTCCTTTCTTTGTGAATTTGTGAAATACTGTTTTTAAAGCCAACAAAACCTTGTCAATTACCCAATCTGAACAATTCCCTGCTCTACTGCAAAGTCTATGTTAAATTGTTATTCACAAGGTATCTCAAATGATTGATAGGACATCATCAGGTTTTCACCCATCAGCACAATTACCTGGTATTATAGAATCATTATGACATAGGTGTGTTGTCCTGCAAGGGATAACCCTTGTTCTATGGTTCTTTAATTGTATTGCGGATCAGCACACATTCTCAATCAGCCTTCCCAGTAATTAACACAGTGGTGAGTCAGGATTTTATCCAATTTTAGATCAATAGAACAAAATAAATTCAGGTGAATCCAAATGATGGAATAACAGTTGATGAGTTTTCAATTTAAAAAAAAAGTTGTGTATTCAATTAGAATATACGACCACCTTTGAAAGAGTAGAAAATGGATAACCCTTCATTATTTTACATGTTCCACTGGCAGCTCGCAGAGCCTATTAGTCATGCCTGAGGCAGAGTCATTGTTATTTTACAAAAAAAATGCAGTGGCCAATTAATACATAATAAGATCCCAATGAAGGTAACTGAGTACTCCATCTGTTTCTTTTCGGCAAACGTTGGTCAGGACATAACTCATAGCAGAAGCTTTTTAAATAACTGTCAGAATACTATTTTTGTCCATGAAATATCAACAGTGGATCTGTGAAATATTTCTTTGAGAAGGCAACATATCCATCTTTCTCTCTCTTGGTATTGCACTTACTGTAAATGTTGGGCAGAAATGAAGTTGAATTTGATCAGATTTAACTTCATTTCTGCCGAACATTTAAGTGCAATATCAAGAGTGAGAGAAAGATGGATATGTTGTCTTTCAAATCAATTAAACCAAAGAATGAAAACCTATACTATATTAAGTTAATTAAATGTCTGTAGCTGGAAGATTAGCTGAAACCAAGGCATTTTCTACCAGATTGTACCTTGAGTATTGTGGCTTGACAATCAGACTGAACACAAAGGAAGCATTCAAGTTGTAGTATCAGTGCAGAAGATGAGCCAGGGGTTAATGTCAAGCATCAGATTTGAGAATTATAAAGGAACATTAAGGCTTTGAAAGAAAGTAATAAAATGAATATTTGAAGCAATATATAAAATATTAACTGACACAGATGAGAAAAGAGAACACAAAACACTAATTCAGAGAAAGCAAAGGCAATAAAATTAGTGGCCAAAGCTGAAGTAAAACTGCTTAAAGTCCAGAATTATCACAGACAATTTATTCATGAAATAAGTGATCAAATTCAGAACAGAAACAATAAATGCAGGAAATACTTAACAGAGCAGGCAGCACCAGGGAGAGAATCCAAGTCAATGTTTCAGATCAATGGCCTTTAATTAGAATATCTGGAACGGTCCCTTCAGCCCAGTGGTGACAAAAAGTATTTGTTTCTGATCCCATTAAATATCTAGGATATTTATTTCGGAAAACTTCTCTCCACCGTTATCTGAATTTACTTTCTAATCCACAGCTTTCCAGAGATTTGATGCCTATTATTCAATATATTTTTCAGAAATGTTATAATACTTCTGAATTTAAAAAAAACTAAAAGCATACAATATTACACAATGGCAACACAGCTGTTTAATTGCTTCACTAAACCTTGAGCTATTGTGCTACTTTCTATTCCCCTGTCAATCTCTTTCATAAGCTGGGAAGTATTTGAAACAAATTGCTTTTAATTCTGTATTACTCCCACTGGGGTGCATTTGAGGTTCCAAAATGGGTGCTAATTTTCTAGATGTCTTTCATTCTCTATCCTTGGAGGGAGCCTCGATTAGATCACACCTAGAGTATTGCAACCAGTCCTAGCCACTACATTCTTAGGAAGAAAGTGTTGACCTGGGAGAAAACGTTGTACTGATTTACACAAGTGATACAAGAACTGTGAATGCCGGAACTAACTCTTGGTCAGATAGCATCTGGGAAGAGAGTTCAAAATGTTTCAGGTCAATGATCTTTATTCAGAAGACAGTGCATCACCTATCAACAGCAGAGTATTTCCAGCATTTTGTGTTATTAACTGAATGGTACTTGGGTTTTGAAGGTTAAATTACAAGGAGAGATTTCAGTAAGTAGGACTGTAGTATGCCTGGAATTTAGAATGTTGAGGGATGATTAAAGGTTATTGAATGGAATTGATCAGGATGGATAGAGAGAAGTTATTTTCACTTACTAGCATTAGGTCTTTAGGGTGAAATTGGGAAACAATTCTACATGCAGGTGGTGGTAAAGATTTGGAATTCTCTTAAATTAATAGCAATTAATGCCAGGTCAATAGTCAATTTAAAATCTGACTTAGATCGATTTTTGGTAACCGAAGGGAATGAGGAGAATAATATCGGGTATAAGTTAGGTCACAATTTTGGCCTCACTGAATGGTGAAACAGGCTCCAGGGACTAAAACAGCTTACCTCTAATGTTCTCTCCCTTTGGAGAGTCCTTCTCTGCGATGGTCTAAATAATATGGAAGCAGGCCAGACTTGAACAAGCCATTAGCAAACTATTGATCTAGATTTTTCATGCTTATGTGTTTGATAAAAACTTAATACTCTTACACTGAACTGAATTTGTTTGCAAATACTTATTTGTTTGTTACTTTTTGTTTTAAAATAGATGCCTGCTCTGAAAATACAAGCAAAAAATCTAAAAAACATTGTTCATTGCACTAAGGTACGTCTGAATCTCATGTAGACAACATATTTAAACCACAGTATGTTTACTTGTTTTCTGCTGGAATACTTCATTGAATGAAAAAGAATTTATTTTGCTGCATGTAAACGTGATTGACTCAGTGAACACCACTGCTGAACCTCTAATTTGCTTAGAGAGACTAGCCAAAATCAAAAGGTGAGATTGAACTTAGGTAGAACTATGGTATGGGTGATTTTGCATCAGCTATCCATAGGTCACTCCACCATTGTTCAATGTCTTTGACTTTTATTACAGCCAAATACTGTATAATGCATTCTGTGGAGTGGCAAAAATTATTCCATTTGTTTTGCATCACCTCGCCTCCCAAGGTAGTCACCCACTCCCATGTTGGTTCAAAATAAGAAGAACATGTTGTGTCACAGAGCTACATATCCAGAAGCCTGATGATTGGCTTTTGAACAGGATTAGGAATCATGACTAATTTCTCCTTCTATCTTCAGTCTATGGACATCAAATGCAATTAACTTATTGCCAGTACTATTTTGGCAAACATTAATCTTCCCATTACAGACCCTGATGGGCCAGCATCCACACTTGACTTACTGAAATAGCTAATAAAAGGTCTTCGACAAAGTCAGAAAATTGTCTTGAAAGATTTAGAATCAGAACCAGACTGATCAGGAACATTCCTTTTCAATATCTGCCCAATGTGGAAGTTGAAGAATTGGCAAGATTCCTAAAAATTCTGCAGTGATTTCTCTTACAAGTATAAGAATGTAGCAGGTAGAAAGGAGAATGAGTTTAGCAGGAATGCCTTCCATAGTTAACTTCCTACTATTTATTGTTAATGTTCATGCATCAACTGGGCTCTAATGAAGGTAAATCCCAATGAGAGAGACAAAAAATTAAGAAGAGTGTTGTTGTGAGTGAGGAAACATTCAATGGGTCTCAAAAGCAAGGACTCTGAACACAGTCTGGCAGTAAATGATTTATTTACAAAAGACGAGCGTGGGAAATGGCAACAGGAATA
>JAUZTB010061148.1:0-10055 GCA_034780895.1 Rhynchobatus australiae
ATAGAGAACACAGGACTGCTCTAGAGTAGACCACTCTAAGCAACTAGGAGCCAAAGGTAGACCAATACTCTGGCAACAAGTGCTAAAGAAACCCAAGTACTTATGCTAGGCCCCTGATGGGGCTCAGGTGTGTGTTGTTATGTAATCAGTCCAGCATGGAATCCATTAAAGGCATTAAAGGAGCCAAATTGAGGGCCAGAACCCAGAACCATGACAATGGGATTAGCCTAAAGAGACCCCACAGGCAACATGGACGAGCTGAGCTGAAAGGGCCCACTTCTGAGCTGTGAGATTACAAAATCAGGGGGTGAATATCTAAAACTGTGGTTGCTGACGGTGGAGAGTTGGATAGTGTGAAGCTTTTGCTGATGTTCTCATCCATATGGAAGGGCACTGAGGGTTAACTTGTGTGGTGCTCCTGCGATCATTGATTCCACACACATCAGTCCCAGAGTTGTTTCACTGCGACCTTCCCACTGGGATGCAGTTCCTCTGACCAAACCTGGTCAACTGATCACTGCCACCTCCACCCAGAAGCTGGACTGATAGTCAGTCTTTGGCCCTTTGCTTTGCAGTGGATCCTTCTTGTGTTTTCTCTCTTGGACAAACGTGACCCAGGCAACGAGTTCCAGTTAACGCTGCAAAACTTATTCCACCTTACCTCTTTTCAAGGCCCCTCCCTAACCATGGCTGTTGAACAGACTGGACTAGATGTCTGTGGTTGACGTATGATCTAGGGGTCTAGATGAAGTGGAAGGGAGTGCTGGCATCAGTAATGTTCTCAAGGTTGTGGATATCAAGAGGGAGGATGTGTTGAGGCTATTAAATAATAATCAAGACAGATAAGTCTCCGGGGCCTGACGGAATATTCCCCAGGTTGCTTCGAGAGGCGAGGGAGGAGATTGCTTAACCGCTGGTAAGGATCTTTGAGTCCTCATTGTCCACGGGGATGGTGCCGGAGGATTGGAGGGTGGCTAATGTCCCCTTGCTCAAAAAAGGCAGTAGGGATAGCCCTGGGAATTACAGACCGGTGAGTCTCACGTCGGTGGTGGGTAAGCTGTTAGAGAGGATTCTGAGGGATAAGATATATGAACATCTAGAGAGTCAGGGACTAATTAGGGGCAGCCAGCATGGGTTTGTGAAGGGAAGATCATGCCTCACAAGCCTGATAGAAGAGGTGACGAGGAAGTTGATGAGGGAAGTGCTGTAGGTCTATATGGATTTTAGTAAGGCGTTTGATAAAGTTCCTCATGGTAGACTTCTCCAGAAGGTCAGGAGCCATGGGATCCAGGGAAGCTTGGCTGTGTGGATTAAGAATTGGCTTGACAGTAGAAAGCAGAGGGTTGTGGTGGAGGGAGTGCTCTCGGATTGCAGGGCTGTGACTGGTGGGGTCTCGCAGGGATCGGTTCTGGGACCTCTACTTTTTGTTATATTTATAGATGACTTCGATGAGGAGGTGGAAGGCTGGTTTAGTAAGTTTGCGGATGACACCAAGATCGGCGGTGTTGTGGATAGTGCGGAGGGCTGTCAGAGATTTCAGAGGGATATGGATAGGATGCAGAGTTGGGCAGACAAGTGGCAGATAGAGTTTAATCCGGAGAATTCCGAGGTGGTACACTTCGGAAGAACAAACTCCAGGGCAGAGTATGGGGTGAATGGCAAGATACTTGGCAGTGCAGAGGAGCAGAGGGATCTGGGGGTACACATTCACAGTTCAATGAAAGTTGCCACGTAGGTGGATAGGGCATTTAAGGCCTAGGGATGCCAGCTTTCATAAATCCAGGGATTGAGTTTAAGAGCCGCGAAGTGATGATGCTGCTTCACAAAACTCTAGTTAGACCACATTTAGAGTACTGTGTTCAGTTCTGTTTGGCGCATTATAGGAAGGACGTGGAGGCGTTGGAGAGGGTGCAGAGATTTACCAGGACGCTGCCTGGATTAGAGGCATGGAAAATGAGGAGACTCTTAAAGTGCTAGTGCTTTACTCACTGGAGATTAGGAGGATGAGGGGAGTCATGATAGAGGTGTATAAAATATTGAGAAGGAGAGATAGAATAGACAGCCAGCGCCTCTTTCCCCGGGCACCAATGCTTAGGCAAGAGGACATGGATTTAAAGTAATCTGGGGGAAGTTCAGGGGGATGTCAGAGGGAGGTTTTTCACCCAGAGAGTGGTTGGTGCATGGAATACGCTGCCTGTGGTGGTGGTGGAGGCTGATACATTGGACGGGTTCATGAGATTGTTGGATAGGCATATGGAGGAATGTAGGCTAGAGGGATATGCGGGAGGAAAGGGTTATATAGTGTGAGGTGTGGTTTGCTGGGCAGCACAACATGGTGGACCGTAGGGCCTGTATTGTGCTGCATTGTTCTATGGTTCACATTTTTAATACCGAGTTTTAGGTGCCCGGTAGGGTCTGCCAGGGATGCGGGTGGAAGCATATACGATGGTGGTGTATAAGAGGCTTTTAGACAGGCAAAGAATGGAAGGGGATAGATTGCGGCACCATGTTTGGTGGTGGACTGAAGGGCCTGTTCTTCTGCTGTGCTCTGTTTGATGTCCTGTGGCCCACATTGTAATTCACGTGCTGTTTGCCAGCCCAATTGTGTTAACGTCGCTCGTTCACAGAATCCAAAAGTTGTTACAGCTGCACTGTCTCCAGTGCAGCACCTCAGCTATTCTCCTGGTCTGGCCTACAAATTATTCCTTAAGTGTTTATTTCCTTCTGATACTGATTCCGGCATCTTTCCAGCAGCAATGAATTCCAGATCAGAATCACTCTCTTCAAAGGAAAAGATGACGTTTTTACATTTGTGCCCCGCTCCTTAAGCCTCTGTCTATTTTTAGTACTTAAACCTATTGTGATCATTCCACACAAGGATATTGAAGTAGTAAGAAAGAAAACAGAATGCAGAATATAGTGTTACATTTACAGAGCAAGTGTGGTGCGAGTGGACGCGTAAACTGCAAGAGGCACCAAGAGACATTCTGGTACGTTCTGCCCGACGTGAGAGGGGAGAAGTGAGAATGTCTGTGGCAGGAGGGGTCCTCGATTATGCTGGCTGCTTTCCAAAGACAGCGGTAAGTGTAGACTAATGTCCAAAGACAGTGGTAAGTAAGAGTCAATGGAGGGGAGGCTAGTTTGAGTGACGGGACAGGGCTGTGATCACAACTCTCTGCAGTTTCTTGCAGTCACGGGCAGAGCAGTTGCTGTACCAGTCTGTGATGCATCCGGACAGGATGCTTTCTATGGTACATGTGAAAATATTGGAGAGGATCATCGGGGACGTGCCGAATTTCCTCAGCCTTCTGAGGAAGTAGAGGTGCTGGTGAGATTTCTTGCCATAGTTGGACTGCATGGTTGGACCAGGACGTTGTTGGTGATATTTACACCTGGTAACATGAAGCTCTCGACCATCTTCACCTCAGCACCACTGATATATCAGGGACGTGTTCTCTGTCCCGCTTCCTGAGGTAAGTGACCAGCTCCTTCATTTTGTTGACACCTCCCTTCCTAGGAGCCGCGGGCAGATGTCAAGGTGACCTTGGGCGAGGGGTGGAATTTGGGAGGTGTTGGTGGGAAGAAATTGGCTCCGGTGTTAATGTGTTGGCAAGGAACTGTAGGGCTGAAGGGCCTGTTCCCGAGCCGGTAGGAACAACAAGCCAGAGATAAAGGCTTCTTATTTGCAAAGGAAAAATATTCCAAGCATCTTTTCCCTCTCCAGAACAGGACAGGGAAGCTGTCCCACCAGCTTCTCACAGTGAGCACTGAAGGGAAACAAAGACAGGCGGGACCGTGGTGTCAGGGAACAGTCCGAGCCCGAGGGGAGAAACAAGAGGCACCACAGCCGATCGATTCCTACAGATGGGACAGAGAGGGCAGGGTGGGGAGGGCAAGTGGTAGGGGGAGAGGGTGGTGGTGTGTGGAGCTTTGAGGAAGTTACCTGGACCCCTCCACCTCCACCCCCACCAAGCCTGTTTAAAAGACACGGCAGAGCGAAACCAGGAGAGAGAGGATGTGCAGAGATTCGCAAGAAAAGGTCGCAATGGATTTCTGTGCCAAGGTGAAGGTCGGGTCCTTGCCAAAGGGCTGCAGAGGGTTGGGTAGGAAGTGGGGGTGGTGGGTTGTTTTGTTGCCTCTTAACTCACTGCCGTCTCTCTCCCACAGGCTTTTATGTTCATCCTCAGCACCTCGATGGTCACCAGTTATGGCCATGGGAAACGCCCAAGGTGCTCTGTCCACGATGAGAACACCACAGATCATCACCAGCTTCAGAGATAATAGCTGATGGCCGGGGGAGGGACGGTGTGGAGGGAGCTTCTCTCGGTGTCTGACCCTGGGAGTGTGTAACATGTCAGTGCAGAGGGAGCTTAATTTTGTCTGAATCTGACTGTGTGATGGGACAGTGCACAGGGAGCTTCAATATCTGACCCTGAGTCTGTGTGAGCGGACACTGTCGAGATCTACTCTGGGTCGAACCCTTGGATTGTGGGATGGGACGGTGCAGAGGGAGTGTCACTCTGTGTCTGACCTTGGGAGTGTGCAATGGAACGATGCAGAAGGAGCTTCAGCCTGGATCTGACTACAGGTGTGTGTGAATGGTTGGGGTTGAGAGAGCTTCAATCTGTGTAGAGGGGGCTTTACTCTGTGTTTGAATCAGGAGTGTGTGTCAGGATGATGTAGAGGAATCTTCACGCTGTGTCTGACGTTTTTGTTTCACATCAATAAAATTATTTGAGGTGCGACAATACTTCAACAAATCACTTAACCACAACAATAACAAACATTAACACCAGTATGTCTGCCCCTCATTACCTTATTACACCTCTATCAAGTCGCTTCTCTTCCTCCATCGCTCCAAAGAGAGAAGCCCGAGCTCGCTCAACCTTTCGTCCGAGGACATGTTCTCATATCCAGGCAGCACCCTGGTAAACCCTCTCTGCACCCTTCCGATAGCTGTCACATGCTTCCAAAAATCCCCCGGATGTTGGTGAAGGCGCATCCATCATTACGGACCTTTACCATCTGGGACATGCCCGGTTCTCATTGCTGACATCAGGGAAGGAGCTACAGGTGTCTGAAGACCCACGTTCAATGATTCAGTAACAGCTTCTTCCCCTCCGCCATCAGATTTCTTAACGGTCCATGACCACTACCTCATATTTCCTTTTTTGCACTATTTACTTAATTTTGTAATTTATAGTAATTTTCATCTTTGCACGAAACTGCAGCCACAAAACAATTTCACGTCATATACGTCAGTGATAATAACCTGATTCGGAGGTTGTGCAGGTGTCACTGCACGCAGGCATCAAGTCGTCGAAAATGCTGCAACCGTCAGTGAACATCCCCACTTTTGACCCGTGGTGGGAGGGTCATTGACAAAATGCCTGAAGATGTCTGAGTGCTCAGTGAGTGGTCTCCAACAGCCACCCATCTTCCTTTGTGTTAGATAAGACTCCAGTGAGAGATTTTTCTGTTTGCCATTGACCTCAAATGTTTTGGCGCTTTCTTAACACAGTGAAGTTCGACCTTTATGTCAAGATGTCACTCGACCCACCCTTGCAGTGTAGATCAATTCTCTGTGCTTGTACTAAGGCTGTAATGAGGCACTGAAGTAAACTAAGTGAAGTGTGGCTATATAGCACTGTCACTGACAGTTGTGGTGGCTGGGGACAGCCTGGACAGAACAGAAAGTCAGCATGGCTCTGTGAGGGGCAGGTCATGCCTCACGAGCCTGATTGAATTCTTTGAGTATGTGACAGAGCACATTGATGAAGGTAGAGCAGTGGATGTGGTGCACATGGATTTCATTTAGGCATTTGATAAGATTCCTCATGGAAGGCTTATTCAGAAAGTCAGGAGGCATGGGATCCAGGGAAACTTGGCAGTGTGGATTCAGAACTGGCTCTCCCATAGAAAGCAGAGGGTGGTGGTAGATGGAGCATTTTCTGCCTGGAGGTCAGTGACCAAGTGGTGTTCTGCAGGGATCTGTTCTGGGACCCCTGCTTTTGGTTATTTTTATAAATGACTTGGATGAGGATGTGGAAGGGTGGATTAGTCAGTTTGCTAATGATATGAAGGTTGGTGGTGTTGTGGATAGTGTAGAAGGTTGCTGTAGATTACAACAGCATATTGATAGAATGCAGAGTTGGGCTGAAAAGTGGCAGATGGAGTTCAAACCAGAAAAATGTGAAGGTTAATGGCAGGTCTGTTAGCAGTGTGGAGGAACAGAGGGATCTTGGGGCCCACGTCCATAGATCCCTCAAATTTGCCATGCAGGTCGATGGGATTGTTAACAAGGCATATGGAGCATTGGCCATCATTAGTCAGGGTATTGAGTTCAAGAGCCAAGAGGTGATGTTGCAGCTCTATAAAACTCTGGTGAGACCACAGTTGGAGTGTCACAATGTTGAGCAAAGAGCAAGGTTCACAGAAAACTCAAATGCAGCACACTGGTACAAAACTGGAGTCAGGATACTTCCTCAGGACCAAACACGGACAGCAACTGGAAGAAATCTTGCCTCGGAGATTTAAGGAGGAATCCAAACATGAACTAGATATTCAAAGAGGACCAGAGAATGCAGGACTGCTCTAGATTAGACCACTCTCAGCAGCCAGGAGCCAAAGTATATCCAAGGTTGACCAATACTCTGGCAATTAGTGCCAGAGAAACCCAGGTTCTTTTATGCTGGGCACCTGATGGGGCTCAGGTGTGTGTCATTATGCACTCAGTCCAGCATGGAATCCATGTGCTGGACAACAAGGCATTAAAGGAACCAAATTGAGGGCCAGAACTCAGAAACGTGACAGTACACCCCCCCCTCAACGGGAGCATCTCGAAGACACACCGGGCTTGCCTGGATGGTTCTGATGGAAGTCCCGAATTAGGGAGGTGTCCAGAATGAAGTAGCGGGGAACCCAGGAATGTTCCTCCGGACCGTATCCCTCCCAATCAACCAGGCCCCTACACCGGCGGCGTACATCCAATAAACGCCGGACCGTGTACGCTGGGTAGTCGTCAACAATCTGGGCGGGGAGAGGGGGCCTGGCTGGAGGGCACAATGAACTGCTGGACACTGGCTTCAGCTGAGACACGGGAAAAGTGGGATGTAACCTCAGGGTCTTAGGCAATTTGAGCCGGAACGTTGTGGGATTAACAATATGCTCAATTTCAAAAGGTCCCAAGAAGCGAGGATCTAGTTTCTCTGGCTCCTCTTTGAGGGGGATATCCCCAGCCGAAAGGCAAACCTTCTGCCCAGGCTTTTAAACTGGTGCTGGAACCTGCCGACGATCAGCAAATTTCCGGTTGCGGTCGGCGGTACGGAGCAGGGCTGCACGAGTGTCCTCCCAGACCTTGTGGCAACGGTGGAGATGGTCATGAACTGAGGGCACAGCGATATCTTCTTCATGGATTCAGAAGAGAGGGGGTTGGTACCCAAGTGAGCATTCAAAGGGGGATATCCCAGCAGCAGCGCAGACCAGAAGGTTGTGGGCATACTCAACCTAAGCGAGATAGGTGCTCCATGCTGACGGGCCATTTGCCGTTATGCAGCGTAATGCTGTTTCCAAGTCCTGATTCGCCCGCTCCGCCTCGCCATTTGTCTGTGGATGGAAACCAGACGACAGGCTTACGGATGTTCCAAGGGCTTGACAAAAGGACCTCCATATGGCAGAGACAATCTGGGGACCCCGGTCGGAGACAATGTCTGTAAGGAATCCCGTGAAGACGGAAAACGTGTTGGACAACAAAGTCGGCTGTCTCCCAACAAAGTAGGGAGCTTGGGAAGGTCTACAAAATGCACTGCTTTGGGAAAACGGTACACAATGGTGAGAACAACGGTGTTTCCGTGAGAAGGGGGCAGTCCCGTGACAAGCTTCAGGGCGATATGGGACCATGGACGGCTAGGTACAGGTAAGGGTCGAATCAGTCCAGCAGGTGGTCGGTGGGGGGATTTTCCACGGGCGCATACAGTACAGGCAGATACAAAGGAACGAGTATCAGCGTCCATGGAGGGCCACCAGAAGTGTTTCCTCAGGAGGAAAAGTGTCTTATCGATCCCTGGGTGGCAGGCGAAACGAGCAGAATGTCCACACTGCAGGACCTGAGACCGCACTCAATCTGTTACAAAAAGCCGGTTAGGTGCTCCATTGCCTGGGTCACGTTGGGTCTGTTGGGCTCTCTTCATTGAAGCCTCAATCTCCCAAGTGAGCTCCGCCACCACACAGGACTGGGGAAGGATAGTCTCAGGGTTAGGATGGTCCTCCTCTGCAGAGTATTGCCGAGAGAAGGCATGGGGCTTCCGGTTCTTGGACCCAGGACGATACGTTAGTGTAAACTGGAACCTGCCAAAAACTGATGCCCGCCGTGCTTGACGGGAATTCAGACGTTCTGCAGCACCTAAATATTCCAGGTTCTGATGATCTGCCCAAACAATGAACGGTGTTCTGCTCCCTCCAGCCAGTGCCTCCACTCCTCTAATGCAAGCTTGACTGCCAGTAACTCCCGGTTCCGCACGTCACTGGGTTTGCGTTTAGCTGGGGACAAACGGCGAGAAAAAAAGGCACAGGGGTGCAGTCTCTGATCCACACTAGAACATTGAGAGAGGAACGCTCCCACGCCAAAGTCTGAGGTGTCGAACTCCACAATGAATTGGCGGGAAGGGTCGAGTTGGCCCAGAATGGGAGAGGAGGCAAAGCGTTTCTTCAGGTCTGAGAACGCAGAGTCAGATTCGGGATTCCACTGAAAAGGGACCTCAGGTGAAGTAAGTCGAGTAAGGGGAGCCGCCACTCAACTATAATCACAAATGAAACGGCGGTAGACATTTGCAAACCCCAGAAACCGTTGGAGTTGCTTGCGTGTTGTGGGTCGAGGCCAGTCCGCCACTACCCGAATCTTCTCTGGATCTGTGTTTACTCGTCCGCTCTCAATAATGTCTCCTAAGAAGCTGACAGAGGGGAAATGGAATTCACAGTTCTCAGTTTGAACGAAGAGCTTGTTCTCCCAAAGCCTCTGGAGAACACGACGGACATGCTGAGTGTGTTCCCGAAGACGACTGAGGAAGATCAGGATGTCATCCAGATAGACAAACACGAATCTATTTATGAAGTCTCGTAGAACATCATTGATCAGCACTTGGAAGACAGCAGGAGCATTGGTCAGGCCAAATGGCATTACTAGGTATTCAAAGTGGCCAAGAGGGGTATAAAAGGCGGTCTTCCACTCATCCCCCTCCCTTATCCTGACCAGGTGGTAAGCACTTGCGTAGGTCAAGTTTAGAGAATACGGTGGCCCCGTGAAGAAGTTCAAACGCAGAATTGATGAGCAGCAGTGGATACTTGTTATTGAGGCCCCGGTAGTCAATGCACGGGTGCAGCGAGCCATCCTTCTTCCCCACAAAGAAGAATCCTGCACCTACCAGGGAGGATAATGCCAACTGAGAGCAACTCATTGACGTACTCCTCCATTGCTTCCCTCTCTCTCAGGATAGGTTATACAGCTAACTGGTGGGTAGCAGACCCCCATGGAGGAGGTCAATTGCACAATCACATGGGTGGTGAGGAGGCAGGGAAAGGGCCCCTTGTTTACTAAACACTTGCCCCAGGTCATGATACTCCGCTGGGACCCAGGACAAGTCAGGGGCTTCAGCAGCCGATGAACTAACAGTAGCCTGTACCAGAGAAGTGGCCAACTGGAGACAATTGGAATGACAGAATGGACTCCAACTGACTATCTTGCCATCACCCAATCGAAGTGGGGATTGTGGCAGCTCAAACAAGGGTATCCAAGGACCATTGGCATCTGTGGGGAGGTTATCAACTGGAATCGGATCTGTTCCCAATGTTTTCCAGAGATCAACAACGACAGCAGAGATGTTCAGTGTGTGACTTGGGTCAACAGTCAGCCATCCAGTGCCTGAAGCTCTAGAGGAGCACTCAATGGCTCCCAGGGAATCCCTGCCCGGGCAGCTACCTTTACATCCAACAGGTTCCCTTCGGCACCAGAGTCCACCAAGGCAGAGAAGGACAGGGACTGTTGGAGGTGTGTGATGGTA
>JAUZTB010070241.1:0-16329 GCA_034780895.1 Rhynchobatus australiae
TTATGCAGTGACTCAGACAAAATTCAGAAAGGAGCTGAAGAACGGGATGGGATATCCGCTGAGAATAATATTTAAATACGATAGGGGTGGAAAATATAACAGGAATTCCGTGCGCTAGGTCTCAGCAGCATTTATTTACTCATTTCACCTAAGACCAGCAATATTCCCGTCTGATCCAGACAGATCTTTAGGCAAATCCTCCCGTGTTTTGATATCTTGAGCTATTGAACGACAGGGAAGATTGGTCTGGAAGATTACCTCATCTAAATGCCGAGGACGAAGGTGAACACACAATTACATCATAATCTCGCACACAAAATGAATGCAAGCGTTGTTGTGTGGTGAGACTGATGTGACCGTTCAATGTTATATTGTCCGTCACGGCCAGAACACTTTGGGAGCAGTGGAGCGGTGGGGAAAGAAACTTTAAACAATTTGTAAAGGAAAGGAAGTGAAAACTAGTCCAATTGTGTGCAGCACAATAAAGCATTGATCACGGTAAATCTCACACATTGACTCCAATTTTCTGTTTCCACCGGCAACGTCGGCGCCAGAAGCAGTGCCCCGTTGTAACATTCGCCATTCTGTTTCTCGTCGTAAATTCACTCCGATCTACAAATAGTGGTTTACTGTCGCGTGTCCAATCGATGTCTCGCCGAGAAATGTAGTTTCCAAATAATCATCCTTCATTATAACAGTCCATGTTTTGAGGGAAGATGTCAGGAATGTCTGCAAGGACATTGATCTCACCAGTTACGGTAATTTAGAATACATCTATGAGCGTGTTTCTTTATGCACCAAATCCTCTGGGTAGAGATGTGGCCAGCGATGTTTCCAAGAGAGAGGTGCCTGAGCAGAGTTTTCCGCGCAGTGAATGCCATCGAGAACACCTATCAGCAGATTTCAGCTTTTGTTCCATGTCGCTGAGGAATGCCGAATTGCATGGACATGAATATGGATTTGTGGTTTGAAACAAGACAGGCTCTTTGGAGGCAGGAGGCAAATATTTGTCCCCAGAGCTGCAGATACTGTCACCACATGTAAAACAAAAAAAAAGAAACGCTCAACATGATCTGTCAGAAGGACATACAGAGGATGAATAGCTGGGCTGAGAAGTGGCAGATGTAGTTCAACACAGATAAGTATAAAATGGTTCATTTTGGTATGTCAAATATGTTGTCGGAAAATAGTATTAATGGTCGGACTCCTGGCAGTGTGGAACATCAGAAGAATTTTGGGGTCCGAGTCCATAGAACGCTCAAGGCGGCTTCGCAGGTTGACTCTGTGGTTCAGAAGGCATGTGGTGTATTGTCCTTCATCAATCGGGGAATTTAATTTAGGAGCTGAGAGGTATTGTTGCAGCTATATTGGTCCCTGGTCAGACCCCATTTGAAGTACTGTGCTCAGTTCTGGTCGCCTCACTACAGGAAGAATGTGGAAGCCATAGAGAGGGTGCAGAGGATATTTACAAGGATTCTGTCTGGAATGCGGAGCACGCCTTATGAAAGCAGGTTGAGGCAACTCAGCCTTTTCTCCTTGGAGAGACGGAGGATGAGGGAGCACCTGATCGAAGTGTATAAGACGATGAGAGGTATTGATCGGGCAGATAGTCAGAGTCTTTTCCCCAGGGCTCAAATGGTGGCCACAAGATGACATAAGTTTAAGGTGCTGGGGAGTAGATATAGAGGAGATGTCAGGGGTAAGCGTTTTAATCAGAGAGTGGTGATTGCGTGGAATAGGCTGCTGGCAACGGTGGTGGAGGCGGATACGATAGGGTCTTTCAAGAAACTTAGATATGAACTTGAAACTGAGTATAATAGAGGACTGTGGGTAAGCGTATTAATTTCTGGGTTCGGGGCATGTTCGGCAGAGCTTTGCTGGCCGGAGGGCCTGAACTTTGCTGTGGTTTGCCATGTTTCTAAGACTCCCAACATTTCTAAGGCTTCACCGAGAGATACAAAGGAGGACGGTTGGCACGGGATGGTAAACAATCCTGAACATTTATATTAAATTGGTAAGGGGATCAACTTGAATATGTGGAACAAATGGGTCCGCCGTAGTTTGAGATTTGACCTCCAGCCTTGTTCTAAATGTTGCCTGTCGGTTTTCAAATCTCAAAGCACGACATTTAGATGAAGGGTAAGTGATTATCACTGAACTATGGGCGGTCCATCAGCACCCTCGGGCTCCAGTGACCGAGAACCTGCAGCAGAGTGTGTGAATGTGAGGTCTCAGTGCATGAAGATCCAAGGCCCAAGTGCCCAATCATCCAGAGACTACTCAGGCACTGAACGCCACATTCGTCATGTAACACTGATTTCAGGTCTCTGAGTTCAAAGAGATGTGAGATGAGACTTCAGATTGTGCGCTGCTCTGCAACAAAATAGCAGAAGTGGTGCCCGTTATTTTGGGGAATATTTCTTCAGCTTGGACCCTCAACAGAAAGACTACTTGCCAAGTTCTTTAATTGGATAGGTACCGATAGTAAATTGATGGCCGGCACGGACGTGGGGAGGGAAAAAGCAGTTTCCATATTATACGAAAGACTTTCAAGGTAAGAGGGTAAGAGACAAGTTTAAGAACAGGTCCGGTCCACGAGTTGAGGTTCTAAATTTGAGAAAAACCAATTTTGTGGAAATGAGAAAGTGTAGCTACCCGGGCCGGCGGGTGTCCAACCTCCATCGGAGGCTTCGGACGATCACGCGGGAGCGCGTCGCGGCAGACGCGCGCGGCGGGTTTTCCGGTAGGGCACTGCCGTCACGTCCGGCGCTGAGATTCGGGTATTTGTCCGAGTGCGCGCGGTTTTAAACTCTCTTCGGAAAGAGCACCAACGACTCCGAGTTTTTTTTCTCTATTTTGCCGCGAACGGCAACAGATCTGCATTACTGCTCCTATTTCGAAGGAAGAAATAAAGAAAGTAATATTTTCAATGAACTCGGGTGAAACATCCGATACTGACGGATTTACAGCTGATTTTTTTAATATCATTTTCTGATATTTTTGATCCCTGGTTAGCCAAAATTTTTAAAGATGCCCTACCAGTGGGAAAATTACCACAATCTTTTTAAGAGACAACTATTTCTTTTATTTTTAAAAAGGATAAAGATCCCACTGATTATGAATCTTATGGACCTATTTCTTTATTAAATGTAGACTCAAAAATATTCTCCAAAATATTGGTAAAAAGTTCTCCCAGAAATTATCTCTTAAGACCAGACAGAATTTATTCAGAATCGTTATTTACATTTTAATATTAAGAGATTAACGAAAATTATATATACTCCCTCATCCCAAATTCCAGAATGTGTTGTTTCACAAGGCATTTGACAAAACCGAATTGGAATATCTATTCACTGCACTTCAAAAATTTAATTTTCCTCCTAAATTTATATCTACAATTAAACTGATTTATTCTACACCTATGGCTTCAATACTTACTAATAATCAAAATTCTCCTTTATTTAGTACTTTTAGAGGTACCAGACAAGGTTGCCCGTTAATCCCTTTATTATTCAACATTGCTTTCGAAACCTTGTCTATTGCACTTCGGGTCTCTTCCAATATATGTGGTATTGCTCGCGGACAGAAGACTCATCAGATATCTCTACGCAGATGACCTTTTACTTTATAACTCTAATCGGATGGATCTATCCCCGCAGTGATAAAACTATTAGATCAGTTCAGTGTTTTCTCGGGCCACAGACTAAACCTCAATAAGAGCGATTTTTTTCCATTGAATATGCAAACTGCAATTTATAGGCAACTATCTTTTAGATTGGTAACAGACTATTTTATCCATTTCGATGTTAAAATTAAAAAGAAACATAAGGACCTATTTAAAGCAAATCTATTGCCTTTAATTAAACATGTTAAACAATTATTCACGAAGTGGTCTCCACTGTCTTTATCATTGGTAGGCCGAATTAACGTGATTAAGATGAATATTTTACCAAAATATTCATATTTATTTTAAGCGATTCCAATTTTTGGCCCGATATCTTTTATTGACACTATTGATTCTGAATTTTTTTCATATATTTGGCAAAAAAAACCCAAGATTAAGTAAGAAATATTTACAAAAAAACTAAAAAAAAAGATGGTGATATAGCCTTGCCTAACTTTAGATCATATTACTGGGCAACTAATATCAAATATTTAATATTTTGGATACAAGATTCAGATGTAATTCAAAGCCCTAAATGGGTACACCTTGAGCACCAATCAATACTTACATTTTCATTATTTTCAATTTCAGGAGTTTCACTCCCCTTTCCACTTAACAAACTAGGTAAACATGACTAAGCCAATTGTTAAACACACAATACGAAAGTGGTTTCAATTTCGTCATTTTTTTTTTGGATTGAATAATTTTAATTTTTCAAGTCCAATTCAATCTATTTTTTTCTTTGACCCATCCAGAGTTGACTCAGCTGTTTCCAAATTGAAAAGGAAGGGAATAGTATGCTTTCGTGATCTATTTATTGATAACTGTTTTTCATCTTTTGAACAATTATCTAACAAATGCAAATGGCCTAGATAACATTTTTATCAATATCTGCAGATTAGCTTTTTTTGAAAAGCTACTATACCCTCTTTTCCGACACCTTACAAAATTGATACTACAGATAAAATTTTAGATTTTAATCCTTATCAGAAGGGCTTGATTACTATAATCTATGATTTCATTATGAAAATACGTCCAGAGTCACTGGACAAACTTAAGAATGAATGGGAAAGCGAACTGCAGATATCTATCCCTACATAGATATGGAAGAAAATTCTTCATTTAGTTAATACATGTTCAATGTGTGCCAGACAGTTGTTGATACAGTTTAAGGTAGTTCATAGGATCCACATGTCCAACGTTAAGCTAGCTCGTTTTCCTAACCATATAAATCCTATATATGATAGATGTAAATCGAATGTGACCTCTTTGACACACATGTTTTGGTCGTGTCCACTTTTTGAAAAATACTGGAAATACCTTTTTAGCATTATTTCAAATGTATTGAAGATTGAGTTACAACCTCACCCTATTACTGCAATTTTTGGATCACCAAGGATTGAATCTGGCCGTTTATCTGCTTCCGCTAACCGTATGACTGCCTTTGTTATATTACTGGCCAAGCGATCAATTTTGCTTAAATGGAAGGATCCAATACCCCCTACAACCTTTCAATGGTTCTCTCAAACTATCGCATGTTTAAACTTGGAAAAAAAATAGGAGTGGCACTGTTGATCCTTCGCTTAAATTTGAAGATATTTGGAGTCCATTTATCCAACATTTTCACATGATGTAATTCCCCCTTCAATAACTTTTCTTTAATTTAGAAGAACAAAGTTGACGACATAATATTGCTCTCTTTTTTAATGAAAAATTTTAGCCCAGTTTTATTTTGTTTCTGTTTTATATTTCTGTGCTTAGTTTAGTTTACATTGTTTATTTTTTATTGATTTGATTCGTTTTCATTTTTAATTTACATAATAAACATTATATTTCCTTTCTTTTATAGTCTATTCATCAACTAAGAGATCGTTGGACTTTTTTGATATTTTATTGTATGATTATCTTAAGACATGAGCGTTATACAGATCTCTTTGTAATACATGTATGGACATTGATGCAATATATTAATTTGTATTGATTTGAAAACTAAGAAAAATGATTGAAAAAAGAGCTGAGTGTAGGACCAAGGAGATGTCGTCTGCTGTAGAACTGTTTCGTCGATAGGCGAATTCCGGTGGATCCGGATTGACTGGGAGGCTGGAGCTGATGCGTGCTGTTGACCAGCCCCTCAAAGCACGTCATGAAAACAGATGTCAGAGCCACTGCTTTGTCGTCATTAAGGCATGTTCCCTTGTTTTACGTCGGTACCGGGCTGATAGTGGTCCTCACAAAACAGGTTTGAACCTGAGATTGAAACATGGAATGTTTAAATATGTCCACAAATAAATCCGCCAGCTCACCAGCACAAGAACTGAGCACACGTCCCGGGACACCATCTGTGCCTAATGGTTTCCTCTTGTTTACTGTCAGGATGACTGATTTTACGTCCTCAACGGTAACCACGAGCTCAGTTACACTGGATCCTATCAGGCTGGGTGGTGACAATCCATTTTGCTTCTGTTCAAATCGCGCATCGAAGATGAAGCTCATCAGGAAGGAATGCGCTGATGTTAACTATGCTGCCCGCCTCCGTCTTGTTGCCTGTCATGGCATGTAAGCCCAGCCATAGTTGGCGACTGGTCTGGGACTGTGTTTTGAGTCGGCATTGCCTCTTGGCATTCCTGATTACTTTCCAAAGGTGATATGTCGACTTCTTGTACAGGTCATGATCAACAGATTTGTTTGCAGCAGTCCTCGACTTCAGTTGGGAGTGGATCCCCGTGTTCATTCATGGTTTTGTGTTCAGGGAACACACGAATTCTTGGTTTCTTGAGGGCCTCGTCGTGCCTCGCGATCCTGATTAAATTCTTTGAGGATGAGACAAAGCATATTGATGAAGGTAGAGCAGTCGTTGTGGTGTAATTGCATTTTAGTAAGACGTTGTTTAAGGTTCGTCATGGAAGGGTCATTATGAAAGTCAGGAGGCATGAGATCCAGATAAACTTGGCTGTGTGGATTCAAAATTGGCTCGCTCAGAGAAGACAGAGGGTAGTGGCAGTTTGAGCGTACTCTGCCTGGCTGTTGGTGACCAGTATTGTGTTCCGCAGCGATCTGATGTGGACCCCTGCTCTTTGTGATTTTTATAAATGACTTGGATGAGGATGAGGAAGGGTGAGATGGTAAGTTTGCTGATGATACAAAGGTTGTTGGCGCTGTGGATAGTTTAGAGGGTTGTTGTGGAATATAACAGTATATGGATAAAATGCAGAGATGAGTTGAGAGGTGGCAGATGGAGATCGCCCCGGAAATTTACGAATTTATGCATTTTCGGAGAGCGAATTTGAAGGCAAAATGTAAGGTTGATGCAGGACTCTTAGCAGTGTGGGGGAACAGAGGGATCATTGTGTCCACGTCCATAGTCCCCTCAAGGATTCCGCGCATGCTGATGGGGTTGTTATGAAGGCATAAGGTGTGTTGGCCTTCATTCGTCGGGGTATTGAGTGAGTTCAATAGCCGTCATGTAAAGTTGCAGCTACATAAACCTGTTGGCAGTCCATTCTTGAAGTATTGTGTTCTGTCCTGGAAGCTCTACAGAATGTGCAGAGGATATTTAACTGGACGATGCCCAGATTGGAGAGCATATCCTATGAGTGCAGGTTGAATGGGATTGGGCTTTTCTCTTTGGAAAGAAGGGGGATGAGAAGTGACTTGATCGATGTGTAGAAGATGATAAGAGGCATAGATCGAGTAGATCAAATGCACAATCAGAGACTTTTTTCCCAGGGCGACAATGGCTAACAGGAGGGGCCTAATTTTAAGGTGATTACAGGAAGATAGAAGTGGATGGCAGGGGTAAGATTTTTAAAAGACAGTGGTAGATGCGTGCAGCACTGCCAGCAGAGGTTTCGGGGGCAGATACATTAGAGATATTTAAGAGACTCTTAGATCGACACATGGATGACAGATCTGTGGAGCATGATGTGGGAGGTAAGGGCTAGAGAAATATCAGAGCAGGATAACATCCCGTCAAAACAGTGTGTGCCGAAGGGCCTGTACTGTGTTGTAATGTTCTATGTTCTCGTCGATGAACTTCCGTGGTTGAAGGACATTTTGTTGATAATCGACCGGGGTCAAACCCACTCCTTCGCTTCAGCACATTCAGTTTGACACAAATGAAGCATTTCAGTTGTGTTCCATGAGGCGGACTCAGGGAAACTGCAAGGTGGATTGTGCAAGTTTCCGGAGTTGTCCCATACATGGCAGAAACGATACCTCATTTCGAAGGAGAAAATGAAAAATCTGGTATTATTTACATGCCACCAGGTTTGTACCTACTGCCTTCGTCAGAGATCGGGGTGATTCTTTACACCAGTCACTGAATTCAGCTGATCAGGGCAAGGAGATGTGAACATTTATTGAAAGTTTTGAATGCAGGGCCGAGATGTCTCACTGCAATAACTTCAGGGCCTTCAGACACCAGTGCTGGATTGTTTCATGCAGTTTAGGTCACAGAAACTGAAAATAGAAACTATTTCCAACAAGGATACACCAGACTGATTCCCTACCTCCTTGAAATTATCAATGCAACTGGATGCAACGGTAAAGAACGCTTGTTGCATGCTTGCATTGGGTGGTGGGGGCATCGAGTATAACGTCAGTAATTCATGATTTAGCTTTGGAAATCCTTGGTTCGGTCACACTTGCGTGCAGTTCCGTCGTCCCATGACAGGAAGTACAAGAAAGCGTGGAGATGCGGTTTGCAAGGATGTCGCCTGGATTGGAGGGTGATGAATACAAACATATGTTGAACAAACCGGGTTTGTTTGTTTCAGCGTGGGAGGCTGAGGGGAAAAGTCACAGAAGTTGATAAAACCGTGAGAGGCAGAGAAAAGGCAGACAGCCGGATCCCTTTTCTCCAGAGCAGAAATATCGAATACTGGGGAGCACCCGTTTCATGTGGGGAGGGGGTGGGGGCTGGGCTGTTGAAAGGGGATGTGAGGGAGCGCAGAGTTTTGTTTATCCAGAGGGGGGTGGATACCCTCAATGCGCTGCCAGTAGTGGTCGTAGAAGTACTTTGGATGGTGCTGTTCACGACGACTTCGCACAGGCAGCTGAATGTGTGGGGAATGGAGAGATATGGCTCCTGTGAAGGCGAATGGGATTCGTTAAATCGTAGTTACTAGTGACGTTGTGTTCAGAAGGGCCTGTTCCTGTGCCGGATTGTTCTATGTTCTGGATCCTGTGAGGAGACAACGGGTTCAACAGTGAATGTATTCACCAAGGCTGGAGGAAGGAGAGAAGATCTGGAAAGACCTTCCGACGGGTTACGACGACTCACTGCAGAGACGACGCGTTGCGTGTTCACGGAACATGCAACCAGGGAACATGTTTTGAGAATTAGCGGCACAGTGGTTGTGACGGTGACAAAGTTTATACCTACGGGGAGGATGAACATGTGGAATTCTCCACGACAGGAGGCTGTGGAGACCAAGTTGCTGAACACAGTTGGGCAGGCGATAGACAGATTACTGAACCCAAAATGCATCAACGGGTTTGGGGAGAGAGATGGAATTTCTACTGAGACAGGTCTCATTTGCCGAATCACGCATTTATCTCTCGGTATTTACTCCTTTCTGAGTGTCTGCTCAATAGGGGCGCGATCACTCACCATCTATTTTACTGCTTTGAATCACTGTCGCTTCGCAGTGTCGGTTTCGATGCACATTTTCACCTCATCCAGTTATATTTGTCTAGGGGCCTTGGTGTAACGGCTCTCTCACCAGCGAGTGAGACAAAGTCTGACACAGATGTGGAGAACCTGTCAAAGAGTTAATGGCCATGATACAATCATACGGTATACTGACCCAGTTTTAATATCACCGTTTAATGGTTTCGGAGCCTAAATTCTTAACAAATTGTTCAAGGTATTGAAATCCTAATCTCCGAGATTGAAGCCAATGTGTTTGCATCACTGCGAACCGAGCAAAACATAAAGTCGGCACATCGGCAGCAGTGGACCATTTGACAGAATCGGAGAACTGAGGCTGCGCCTGCTAATCGTGTTGCACCGATGCATCAGAAACCAACATTTCGTCTCGGACCGATAGACATGTCATTAACTCATCCTTTCAACTTTTAGCCACGTTCTCTTCGAAGCATTTTGCTCATGTTGTGGATAAATATGATGCAGCACAAAGGAAACTGTCAAAGTTGTTCAGGCGCGACACAGGCGCCTGGAAATAATGTTAATGTTTCTGTTTTTCTTTTCTAATCCCAGGGGAAGAGTCTCAATCGTATATATGAAGCCTGTCTCTGTAACGTGCTCAGTAGGATTCCAGCTCAAAGGACAAGAGTTCCTCCATCACACCTCCGCCACGATGAGAGTTCCATTCAGCGCCTATCCGTTTTCTGTGTTGCCTCTAATCGTACGGGCACAAATGATTTATTACCCGATTATAGCAGCCTTTGGGTTCCGGGTAAGTGATTACATTCAATTATGAAGTTACGAATCGGCGATACAAGTTTCCAACGTTGTTATCCCAGCAACAATCCGAAGTTGAGAGTTTTTTTTGCCCAGAAATTAGTCAAAAGCAACATGAGCAGTGACCGTTTCTTCCCGAACTGACGGTGACAATTCGATTAGTTAACCCAAAAATGTACTTGTTCATGGCAAAATTCTTCCGATTTTTCCCAAGTATTTCCATTATATTGCGTTTGACGGAACATCCCCGCAGTCAGTAAAACTGATGCTATTCACTTCATCATTTCCGTGGATCAACTGATTACCCCTTCCTTTCCGATAACTCTCGGTAATATCTCGTCACGATTGCGTTGTCCTCAATTTGAAAAACGACCTATTTCCCGGTTTCGGAGTGCAGACACCTCGTCACCCGCTGATACCTGCACACATACCAGTGAATGTGAACTGCTGGAGAGCGACGGCAGTGCCATGAATCAGGGTACCTCGAAAATGAAACAACGGCCACTATCCGCAGTCATCCCAGCTCCTGGCGCCGGTGGGTTCGCTCCGTGCAGGAACACAGATTCACAGCCTTATCCCTTCAGCTAAATGGTGAAGATCCACTGCGCACTTTGCTTTCCATGCGGCGGGATACAGCTGCCTTCTGCAACACCTCTTCCTGCAGCGACAGCGCTGCTGCAAGGGATCCAGTGCACGTTGATCAAATGCCTGGAAATTCCGCTTCACTTCAGACAAACACTTCCATTTCATGACCAGAACCTCGGAGTCTAATACTGCACCTGCCGCGCTGAACAAGTTTGTCCGTCCTGTTCAAATACCACACCGTGGAAACTTACATTCATATCACCGGTATTCTCATCCATCGGTAATATCTCCCTAATTACTAATAACCGACTTTCCAGAAACGCTTCACCCCTGATTCCCACGCGCACCTTTCCAACATTTTCAGTTTCGGCACAAACATGAACTGATTCTGTCGGATCTCCACTCCCTTTTGCAGAGACATTTTTTAACTCTCCCACTTCCCCTGCTTTCCGGTTACTCTGGTCATCTCTGCTCCTTTACGCCAAATCCCCATTTATAAATCCAAGTTAGTCGCTACTTGTCCAATCCCTCTCTGTCGGTCTCTGGTTGCCAACAATGTGTGCACTCTTTGCGCCAGCTGCCTCAGTTCCGACAGGCCGGGTCGTTTCCTCTGTTTTCTCTCATCGTTTCCCTTTCCTCCATTTCCCGCACCCGCTCTGCCCATTCTGGCGCCACAGCCCTGTGCGCGTTTGTCGCCCTCCGCGGGGTTGATCACATCTCCCATTGCCCGCCGCCCACCATGTGCGGTATTTTTTTAAAGATTACACGCGCTCTTTCGAAAAATATAACATCCTCGAAAAACGAATACAAACGCGAACACCTGAGCTGTGTATCACCCTCCACTCCGGGGAGAAACAGTGACTCATTGCTGATACATCACTCCGTGTCGTTACAATGGTCCACCTGCGGGCCTGTATCGTCACTGTACCGTTCAGCCCATTGACCTCAATATTCCGGATCAGAAATGTCAGTGCGACTTTGCCAACCATTTTGATTTAAATCCAAGAGGCGACGTTCCCGAGGCTCTTTCTTCATCTCTTACCTCACAATTCATCATCGGGTCAGTGAAACAGGATTCCTCAACAACTCATCGGTTTGTTATATCAACTCATTCTCAACCTACTAAGGTCACCGATACTTTACACGCACCTCTGTGCCGTCTCAATCAGACTGAATTCGTTAACGAGATGGAAGCTGATCAGCCAGTTACATCTTCAAAGTCAAAACTTTCGTTGTTCGTCTTTCCGAAGTTCACTCTTGGTTGGTAGAGTTTGGCCCCTGACCGCATGTTTCAACAACGTATTTCACCGGGAGATGATTTTCACAGTGCTGCATTGAGAGAAATATTTGATATTTAAAACACTCCGATCCCTCGCCATCCATCTCCGCTCCACAGCTGCTCACGGCTTGAATCTTGCTCGGGCCAGCACAGGGACTTCATGTTCCTCTCTGTATTCCTGGGACTGCGTTCCTTTCATTCTCAAGTTTTGCTTCGTTCTCAATGTGGTGCAAAACATTAAATGTGTGTGCTGTATGTTGTTTCAGTGAGCAGTTGCACTCACAGGTTAAGGATGTGTGGTCAGCCCCGATCTCAGAGTGAAGCCGTGTATTGAAGGCAATATTTAACGAAATCCATGATTGCATTGTGTCTGACTATTTGCGATTTTTCCCATATCACAGCGAACGTGATGTCGATTGTGATCCTGTCCCGGGGGAAATGCGGCCTCTCGAAATGTGTCTCTCGCTACCTCGTGGCCATGGCAGCGGCAGATCTATCGGTCGTTGTCTCTGACGTGATTCTGCACTGGGTTAATAATTTATACTTTCCAGCAAGTTTCTTGTTCATCACCCAAGTGTGCTCATTCCAGATGGTGTTGAATCGTTTAGTCACTGACTTTTCCGTGTGGTTGACACTCGCTTTTACATTTGATCGACATGTGATGATTTGTTGTCAGAAAATGAGGATGAAATACTGCACCGAGAAAACTGCAGCCAGGGTGATAGCGACAGTGTGTCCACTCTTCTGTTGTAAAAATATTCCGTGGTACTTTGCATTTGAACCTTTACTTGTAGTGCACAACTTCCCCTGGGGCTGTCATGTTAAACAAGAAGTATATACTGAACCCGCATGGGTGGTATTCACCTGGGCTCACCGCTGTCTGACCCCTCTGCTCCCAATGTTCCTGATCACGCTGCTCAATGCTCTGACAGTCGGGCATATCTTAGCTGCCAGTCGTGTCCGCAAGAGTCTGATCGGCCGCAAGACTGATGCGAATGACAATGACGGCGAGATGGAAAACCGAAGGAAATCCATCACCTTCCTCTTTGCGATATCCGGCAACTTCATGTTGCTCTGGATGCCGTATTTGATACTTTTCCTGTGGATACAAATTTCTCAGCGCTATTATTCAACCAGTTACTCTGACCCGATGTTTATCGCGGACCAAGCCAGCTACATGCTCTTGCTTCTGAGCTGCTGCACAAACACCTGTATTTATGCGGTGACTCAGACAAAATTTAGAAAGGAGCTGAAGAACGGGATGGGATATCCGCTGAGACTAATATTTAAATATGTTAAGGATGGAAAATGTTGAAAATATTGCAGCAATTCCGAGCACGATGTCTCAACAGCATTTATTCTCCTGTTTCCTCTGAGACCCGTCTGTATTTTGAGTTGTTCAACGCAGCAGGAGATTGCGTTGTGAGGGACCATCTGGTCTTGCAGTAAAATCATAATGTTGCAGATAAATGTATTCACAAACGTCCTTTGTCGTTTAGTCTGGTAGGAAAATATTAAGTTATACACTAACTCACCATCAGGGCTCGAGGGAAACAGATTAACATTGCGAAAATAAATATTTAATACATTTAGAAGGTGGGGTCATGCAAACGTGTGCGGAGGCGCCTCCGGAAAGAAAAGCAGTGATGATGACGAAGTTCACATGTTGCCTTCGCCTTTTCCTTTGCTGCCGCCGACCTGTCCATCAGCAGCAGCGCAGCGCTCATTTATTTTGGAATCTTTGGAATGCAGCTTATTGTCATGAATTCACTTGTGTCCCAGGCGAGTGCTTTCCACCGCGACTCCAATGGACGTGTCGACGTGAAATGCTGGTCCCAGCGACAATATCTCTGTCTGAGTTATTATCTTAGATATGTTCCCCTGGAGCGTCAGAGGCTGAGGTTTGGTGTGATGGAAGAGGATGCAATAATGATGAGGAAGGGAAGCTTTGAAAAACTGTCACCATAGTTATAGCTGATAGAGAAAAAAATATTTTGCATGCAGGAGCACGCATGTTGCTGACTCAATGGTTAAGATGTTAATTCCTTTGCCCGGTACTTTGGTTTCAGTCTCGTTATGCCAGACAATAGGAGCACTGGGTGTAATAAACAACGAGTGGGAAGCTTGTCCTAAACAATGTGGGGTGATACCTGTCTTTGAATTTCTTGATTATAACTCAATTCTGCTGGACAATAGGTGTGATATCTGTCTCGGGATCTCTGTGGCTTGACCGACACTCGCGGCGCCGAATGCATTATGTGTGCGTGACAACAGCTGTATAAATTTCCTTCTGCTCCTTTGTACGGAGAGACCTCGGGAACGAGTGCATAGGAGACCTTCCCTTAGCGGCGCACTGCTAACCAACGCGTTTTATCGAATCGACCTGGCGGCACTGTGTTACTTCACAGCGGACAGAAGTGAGATCTTAATTCCGAGACGACAATTTGGCGAGTCAGCCAGGAGTCCATGAGGAGATTTCGGAAGGGGCGCGAGCGATCGACGGGGATAACCAATACCTGAGACGGAAGAGCCCACAAGGTACGATTCACCTTGATCCCTTTCAGGGAGTCAGACACCTGATCGATCCCTTCGCTGTCGAATGTCCTCTAACGGACTCCTCTCGAAGCTGTCCGAATGCCACAGGGAAGAAAGGTTCGGGTCCCCAGTTGAGTTAATTTCGTGTTTGGGGTTCGAGTCCACGGTTAAGGTAATTTCAGGTTCGAGGTTCGAGTCGACAGTTTCGTGAGTTCCGGGTTTGGGGTTCGAATCATCTGGTTTGGGTTTTAAGTTTATGAATTTGAAGGTTGTGTGCTCTAAGTTCTGAGATCGGTTCTCCGGTACAACCAACCTGATTTAGACCGGTTCTCAAGAGGGGTAATCCCCCACGGGAAGTCAGGAACTTGAAGTGGGTGAAGGAAAGAGACCGATCTTCCAGATAATCGCAACGATTTGTACCGTGCGATCGGGAAGTAAACAAAATGGGACAAACTCTCGATAAGTCTGGGTCCAATACCCCACTATTTAAGTTATGTAAAGACGATCCGAAGAATGAGAGTAACTTGCGTAAATTATCGGCATGCCTCAATAAAAAAAAAGAAATAAAATATGGCCTTTGGGGGAGCTTGGGATGCGGATCAGTGCCAAAGGGGATGTGGATAAGTGCATAAAGGGCGATTTGGGAGCACAATGCGGGGGAAAAATGGAAAATATTAATGTCGACGGAGGAAAACGGCCGAAGGTCTAACAAAAAAATCGAAACAAAATAGTTGGGAAAGCAATGCACGCAGAAGGGAAATTAGTGTGTGTGATGAAAAGGGAAATGCTCAGAGTTGGGAAGTCCTGAAGTCTCAATGCCTATTCCCAGTCCTTCTCCTGATAGTCACCCAGCTATCTGCCTCCTCCAGTTTAGGAGTGCCTGCCTTCTTGTTGCTTTTATGGTATCCAGAAGCTCCTCGTAATTCCTTAGCAGCCGAAGGTCATCCATCTGCTGCTCCAGTTCCCTAACGGGGTCTGTAAGGATCTGAAACTGGAGCTCCTTGTCCAGATGGAGCTTTCAAGAACAGTGATTATCTCCAGAACTCCCACATCTCATAATCTCAACACATCATTGGTCCAGGACGCATTCTCACTATCTGGCCAGAGACTTATCTTCGCCTTTGCTCACGAAGCCTCTTGAGCTAAAGCCACAGCTCCGCACTCTAACACTAGTCCATTACAAAAATGGCAGCACCCAAAATTCTCGCTCCGCCTTCCTTTTATTGCTGCTGTTAATAAGCCAATCAACTGGTAGAAATTTGCAAATGCGCTTCGTTCAGATTCTTGCAAGTTGAAACTCACAAGCACACACAGAGACTCACCTCTTTTCAAAGGTCTCGCTCACTTACGGTCAGTAATAGGGAGAAGGTCAATATCCACAGGGAATCAGTGCAGAGGATCCCTATTTGAAGGAAGTCAGTTGGAGAGGGTCACTGTTTTCAAGGAGAGAGAGAAAGGGGAGTCACTTTTTCCAGGTCAGTGTGAGATGGTCACTATTTTCAGGGATCAGCAGGAGAGCGCAACTATTCACAGGGTCTCAGAGCGAGTGGGTATCAGCGGGAGAGGGTTACAACAGGAAGTCAGCGGAAATGCAAATTTACAGGGAGGCAGCGGGACAAGTATTCACCAAAGAGACCCGATTCCAAATCCGCGTAAGACTGGGAGCACAACTGACTTCCATCCCACAGTACCCCTTTCAGAGAGAGGCAGTTGCGGAATAACCCATTCAATAGATTCATTCTGCAAACAGGGCATTCTGATCCCTGACAATCACCTTGCAACACCCCATTTTACCCGTCCCGCAACCCGGACGGACGGAATGGCGCCTCGTACAATTGTTAG
>JAUZTB010081085.1:2829-16063 GCA_034780895.1 Rhynchobatus australiae
CTCTAGCTTTTTTTTTTGTGACTGTCTAGATTACTATTAGTGTATCTCGCTTCAAGACACAAGAGAGAGAGAGAGAGAGAGAGAGAGAGAGAGAGAGAGAGAGAGAGGGAGGGAGTGCTTACGTCAACAGAAGTTGAAGGACATCATGACGTTCATGGAACAGGCAGTCGGAGTCAGTTAGAAGAGAGAGGATGGAAAGAGAGAGAGACTGGCCTGCTTGTTTTCTCTATCAATGATAAGAAACAATAACTGTGACTGTCACTACAATCCACGGACGTATTTTTGGAAGTGGTCCGGTGGAGTCCACTTTATCGGTAACCTGCTGAGGAAGACAGGTATTTTGTGTGGACGGCCATGTCAGGGATGCTCTTGGGTGTGGCATCACTTCGGAACAAAGCAGTGGAGTCGTCACTGCTGAGTAAACACTGAGGAGTCGTTTGGGTTCCATCGTGGAACATTTGGGATTTCGTAATTACTCTCTATTTTCTCTCTGCATCTAGGTTTTGTCTTCAGTCAACAGAGGTTGTTCAGGAAGCCTTTACTTATATTTTACCGAATGGCTTGCTGAACTGAACTAAACTTTGAGAACCATTGCTGGACGTGGAGTTTGGGGATTTTCAACACACACACGACGAGTTTAGTTAGTTTTGGGGTTAATGTTTATTTTTTCTTTACTTCTAACATTCTAACACGTTTACTTTCATTTTACTCATTATCATAAGTAGTTATTAATAAAGTAGGTTTTAATACTTCTCCCATGACTTGATTTGTTTCTTTTGTTGCTGGTTCGTAACAGTTGTATTTATAGATGAATCAGATGAGGGGGTGGAAGGCTGGGTTAGTAAGTTTGCGGATGACACTAAGATCGGCGTTGTGGATAGTGTGAAGGGCTGTCAGTGCTTACAGAGGGATATTGATAGGATGCAGAGCTGGGCGGACAAGTGGCAGATGGCGTTCTACCCGGAAAAGTGTGAGGTGGTACACTTTTGAAGGACAAACTCCAGGGTAGAGTACGAGGTAAATGGCAAGGTACTTACAGTGGAGAGGAGCAGAGGGATCTGGAGGTTCATATTCACAGTTCAATGTAAGTTACCTCGCAGATGGATAGGGCAGTGTTAAGAAGGCCTATGGGATGCTAGCTTTCATAAATCGTAGGATTGAGTTTAAGAGCCGAGAAGTGATGATGCAGCTTTACAATACTCTAGTTTGACTACTCCACACCGGAGTTACAAGTAAGAAATTAGCAAACACATGGAGAAAATTATACTTCTCTAATATCACAAAAACGACAACTACCGTCAGATCTGCTGCCGCCATGGCCACCAGATAGCCAGTGATGCATTTGAAGAGACCGCATTACCCATGAGGTTGGATCACGATCACCGTTAAATTATCTGAAAGAAAGGATAAAACGTGTTATTAACTACCAGCTGCCTCAGCTTTGTTAGTGTGAATTTATTTGTCTGATGTAAATACTAGTCTCGATCGAGCCACTGTCTGGAGAAGACGCTTGCGCTGACCGAGTTGGATTGCGGATGGACAATCAGACTGACACTCCATTGGCGCGGTAAAACTGAGATATCGTCAGTTTCACGCCCTGAAATCAATCGACAGGAAGGAAAATTGGAGGCTGAGACAATGGTGCCTTCGGACGCTTCTGTTAAGTCGTGAACAGAGGGCCCGATACGAGGACCGTAAGGAGAGGACTTCGCACACAGTCCCTGCTGATTTAAAGAAGTTGGCCTTTTGCAAGAACAGCAGAGGCAGTGGAGAAATGTGTTTCAATTATACATTACATGACGTAATTTTGTTTCTTTAAATGAACTTACTTCATTGACTTCCCTTTGAAATTAAATTATTTACTAATTCCACCTGCAAAAAATACATCTTAAATGTCTTTCATTTGATTAGGGGAGATATTTGGAGAGGACGGGGGAACTTCACAAGATGTTAAACGGCGTTAAGGGCGATGCAGGGATAGGGAGACCAGGTTAATATGAACCGTCACTCTCTGAATGGTCCGCCTCGAGGAACGGGGATACCAGCGAAGTGTTTAGAATGTTGGAAGCCACAAGGAGGAAGCGATCAATCGCGTGAACGGGCATCGCGCTGGTCCTTAAAAGTTGATGTTGCCGGGACAGGCTTGATTAGTGAAACAATTATGGGAAATGAACATGTTCATGCAAAATCTGTAAGAATTTGAAAACAATGCCCGGACACAAATGACCACATCATGAGTAGAAATTTGGTTAGATGTTAACATGGAAAACGGGAAACGAAACACCCAATGAACAGCATGTTTAACGTAAGAGGACACACATTATACTCCGGCACCCTTCAGCTGAAGGTCGCAGTGAAAATGGCAAAGAACCAGTAGTTAGGAAGGGCTGAAGCCGCTGCTTTGAGCAGAAAACTATTCTTGTTTGAAGATACACAGATGAATAATTGACAGATAGAACTATTACAAAAAACAAATACTTTTTTTTCCTTTGTTTTGATTGCGTTTCCAAGCTATCAGAGAGGACTCAGGTCATGTCTGTTGATGGAACACCAGATGGCAATTAAGAAGATAACACAAAGGAAACATTCAAAAGTATAGATTCTTCGGAATGACGGCAACATCGGTAGGTAATTGGAATGTAATTATAAAGCAGTCTGAAATGACATTACCATTTCCTTCCCTGAATTACACGTGTATATCTTGTATTGCACTTCATGTCATGCTTTGTCTCCTCAATCTTAAACCACGTGAATTGCACAGAGACGGTACAATTACAATTCTCTCAGTTCGAGATGACAGCAGAGGAGAAACCACATTCACATAGACAGACAGGAAAATCTGGCGGTAGATTCAGGTCAATGGAGAGCGGTCATGTATCACCCCCCCCCTTCAGTAAATTTTCACGGTATTTTGAGGACAATTGTGCTGGGACTGCCGAGGCCAAAAGTAGGTATCACGGCACAGAGCGGACTCAGCAATGACCAGGCGTCATCTGGCAAACCACACACTCATCCGCGCCGTTGAGTCATGGCTGCCTTTGACAGGAGGTTATTTTGATGTGGACTATCACTGACTGTGCGATTTCTTTTAGCATATTTTATTTTCTGGCATTCGGATGTGTTATTAAAGAATGAATATGTGGTTCACACTTGTATTGACAACAGGTGAATATATATAATTGCATCAAAACCTCACTCAAATTCTCATGCAAAATTAAACCACTTAAGAACCATGAATTACATGTTGAAAACGAAATAACGGCATAGTTTTTTCTTCCATGCTCACTGACTGAAGTGATGCATTCGTCAATGCACCTGGATAGCAAGACCTGATGAATCTACCATGACTCAAGCGTAGTACAAAGACGGCGACACAGAAACAGCAGTCTTTTCTAGTACCTGACCATAAACACCGACTTCAGCAAGTATAGGACAGTAAATTCTAACGACGTTGTAAATTGCTGGAAATCCCATTTTCTACCGGAAACAGCGATCAATTTTGCGAATCCTTCCAACTGCCCGCATGTGCTGCTACTGACGAACTCCTGTCCAACAGGCGAACTGGAAATTAAGCCAATTAGTGCCCTCCTCAGTCACTTTGGAAAGAATCCGCTGAACAAACATTTAGCGTTAACTATTTTTTACTCATTGTATGCTTTTGTAACTCTTCGAAGGATATTATAAGGAAATTAATTTAATGTTGTTTGGGCAGGTTTTCAGTGGAGACAGTCATTGGAGTCCGATCTGCTTCACGGTGTTTGAAGACTTAAACTCACGTTTCACATTGGATAGTTCAGTTTTTATAACAAACGATATGTCCTTCAGTTACTGATCAATTATAACATTGCTGCTATCATCGGGATTTATAGTATGAAGTGAGTTGAATGTCGCAGGAAAAATGTGGTATAAGCTCCTCGGAAGGGCAGTTGAGTCGCCAACTTGTCTTTCTGCTGGCTTTAGTACTGGAATCGAAAACCACAGTTAGTTAAGATTTAAAATAAGTTTCACAGCATCCCCGAATTTATGATAATATCAACAAGTACAACCAGTCTGAGAACCGACACAAATGCCCCTCACAGGTAACCAGTTATCTGTAAGGTGGCTTCAATGTAAACAGACTGAGAACAGTACTTTACAGGACAGAATATACCCATTCGGTCTCTTACAGCGGACCTTCCCATTGAATGATCAGGCCAAATCTCTCTGTATCCATGATCGTTGATGCAGTCTTCTCTCATTTTTGATATTTTCTTTACTTGCATTAAATTTATAAATATTTCATTGCTCCTAATTCTATCACTATTTCTGCTGCGTCCTGTCCCAGCAAATCTTTCCACTGCAATCAGTGATTCTCAATCGTGCCTATATCCTATCAGGGACTCAGGAGGAGTCTTTTACGTTCTTATTTGCTTGTTGAACAATGTAGTGTCATTATAGTGTCAGCAAGCTAATTATTCAAAATATTGTAATTCACATGCAAAAAATAGAAATATAAAATGATGATGAATTTTCCTCGCCGCTGACACCATGTTTACGCTCTTTTTGAAAGTATTCCGTTCATTCTCTACGTGACTGTCCATCATCGACGATCTTTCGTCAACGAATCTCTGACAAACCAAATCTCGGCTCATTTCTACAAACATTTCCCTCACATTTTGCAATTCATTGGTGCTTCAAAATGTATTTTCTATTTTAATTGCATTTAAATGTGTTTAGCCCCTGTTTTCTGCTTCTTTCTGTATTTGCGGAGGGACATCAGCCACGGTATCCATTGTTTCAAGACCGTTCGTGAAAGCTGTCCTGGACATACTGGAGATCTCAGCAGTGATATCCCGCTTTCACAAATCTTCCCTTGAACTTTGGGGCAGGATATGCTGAACTGGGAAATAATGGAAGTGATAAATTAGACTAATACATTAAACACTTTGGCGTCGGTGTCTGGACAGTGTTCAGGACTTGCTCTGCATTTCCGTCCGAACGGTACCATCACTTTGTGTACTTCAAAGAGGGTGAATTAACATATACTGTGTATTCAGAAAGCCGTATGTAGACTTCTCCACCTTTCTTCTGGCCTCTTTTTTTTTACCTATTTGATTAACACAATCCCCTCCTGCTTTTGGCAACTCAATGTCACTCCAATGATTTCCAGCGAGCGATGTTTAACTCCGCCGGCACGATCTGTACCTCAGTGATGTCTTTAAATTCGGGTACTTTCCATTTCAAAGACGGTTCCCGGTTCCGCAATCTCATCCGCAGTTTTTGCACATTTTTTAAAATCCATAATCGAAGGCCACCTTTCACGGTTTCTCTGAGCTGACGTACTTTAATGCTTTCTACTCTGGCTGCATGATTCTACTTTTCCGTTTGTATCCACGCCTCGGAACGATGCCGTTAATCCATTGACAATATGTGAACTATAACCCAGAATAGAGCGCAGGAAACTTCATAAGTGCACCGCCATCCAAACATGTCAACCATGAAATCTCAGTTTGGCGTTATGTTCCATTCGGGACGAAGATGCCTTCACAACCTTCACAATCAGTTTCTCTAATTCCCCTCCCCCAAATTAGATAACCACAGATCTTTCCACACTTTTCTCCGTATTCTATATTTTGCTCATTCTATTAGCCTGAGTCTGTTCTTTTGAAGACTCTTCCGGGTCCTGGCAATTCGTTTTGCCGCTCATCCTTGTGCTTGATGCAGACCTGGATGATCCTATCATCCGCATCACTGACACAGAGGAGTCAAGGAAGAAGAATTCTGGGGCCAAAATAATGATTTTTTTAACTTATGCCTCGGCGCACGTAACGGATCGGTTGAACATAGAATAGTAATTGTGAAACCCTTAACCGAGAAGGCCAGCAGAGATAAGGCAGGTAATTATGGGTCTGTCGGTGTAACATCATTGTCAGGAAATCTAATGAAAATAATCTGATTGAGAAGATAAATCTGTATTTGGAAAGGAAGTGATTAATCTGTGACAGTTGCCATGGTTCAATTTTCCCAAGCTTTTCACCGTACCTCGGTACAAGTCACAACAATAAACAACGTCAATACCAATCTCCCGTCTCCCTGTGTCGTTTCCACTGTATCATTAATACATAAGTATGTTCACATTACAAAATCATCTTCTCCTGCCTCTCCTTCACAACCCTCCTAATTGCGTTTCGATGACTTGCACCAGAAAGTCAGTGCATCGAACAGACTCAGCCAGTTAAAAAGTACCGACCTTACTCCTGTTTCTCCTTTGATCAAGGCACCGATGAAATTGTGTGCGGCTGTTACTCAGGACCCAGCCCCACACCCCTCCCCCCAACTACGTGTTCGAGGGCGGCTGACTGCTGCTTCACTGAGCTCATTGGGAGCCGTATGTTGCACTTGTCCTTCACCTGAATATGTCTGTTTAAGTTAAGTAACATCCCTGGAATTAACAGGTATTTGTTACATGACTTGTGGACGCCGTGATTAAGTCATATTTTCATTGTTGTTGTGTATTTAGTCATTCATTTTGCGACTAGAAAAATCTGAATTGAGGGTACCCAATCACGCAACACGGATGAGCCACTGAAAATCTAATGACATAATTTTTGTCTCATGCGTTGTCTAACGTGTCCAGCAGGCAGACTACATAATGCTAAAACAGAAGCCGAGACAAAGTAACATGTGGTTGAAGACGGAAATGGTCAGTTCCAAGAAAGACTGAAGGAATGGGCGGGTTACCAGAAGGTGGATAATTCTACCCTGACTTGCAAAGGCTGGAGCATGGCCAAGCGGGAGATGAGAGTTGTTCGTCAATAATAGATTGGGCTCATAGTGGCGATGTTCGAAGCCCAGGCAGAAAACTCGGATTAGGAATGGGAAGAGGAATTAAAGTAGCAGCAAATAGAATTTGAAGATCTCTCCCACGGACTGAAAACAGGAGCTCCCCTGAGCAAACGAAGCTGTGCTCTGTGGTGCAAACGTGTTCCTTGCTTTGTAATCACACCATCATATAAATACGTGAATACGTCAGGTTCCATGCAGAAACATACCATACGGCCTAAAATTTCTCGCGGTTTATACTGAGCTGCCAAACGGAATCTCACCTCCCAACACTTGGTATGTAGCCCTGCCGACAGATAATGAAGGAAAATTATCAGGAACTAAATGCAATCGAATACTGGGATGAACACAGAGAATACAATTGGATGAGAATTATTGATTGGTTACAAAAGAGGGAGTCCAAACCTCGTTCAAAACAAAATTAAACTACAGATATGTGTGAAGCAGATGTTCAGCCGCTACGTGTTAAAAATGTGAATATTTCTGAGGAAAAGATGGCGACACTGAGGCTGCGAATACAGGGGAGAAAACACAACAGAAATTCGTCAGGATGTTGAATAAGGTGGTGTGAATAGAAAGTGTACAAGAAAAGTACATTTCTTTGGAGTGGAAGAAGATGAGAGTGACATAACAGATATATACTATTCTTGGATCACACCGGTAGAGCATATTGTCCGAATCATTTCCGCATAGCGGAAGTGTATAACGAGTAAAAGATGTATGCTTAGAGTAAGGGGATCTGAGGAAGGACCTTTCTACCCACAGTGTATATGTAATCTGGAAAGCACTGCTTGATAAGATGGTGGAGCAGACACTCTCACGGCTTTAACCCGACGAACATTTAAATCACACTTTAAAGCTTCGAGGCAAGTATTGGTAAATGGTTCAATGCAGATGGGTACGATGATCAGCATGGACATGGTGGGCCGAATAGCCTATATCGGTGCTGTATGAGTCTGAGAACGTTGCATAAACGGCAGATACTTAAATGTTAAAATATAACTAGAAACTGGGGTAAAACACGACAGGTTGGTCATCATCTGTGGAAAGAGAAACAGTCAATATTTCGTCACAACTGGAAATTGATTCATGCATCAGACATTACCTAAGAGGACATTAAATCATGTTGATAAATTTTCTTCCTGATAACACGCATTTGGGTCTTGATAAACCTCTCCATCAGCCCGTCCTCGAACTCAATAAGTATCTGAATCGACAAAGACGAAGCTCCAGGTACCAGATTTTAGAACGTTACGGAGCGGCCACTGTTGGAGTGTGCCAGTGTTAGGAAGGGCAGCTGAGGGTTTTGGTAAAAAAGGCTTGGGCGAGAAGAATGGGAGGCGACTTGAGCAAGAGTGAGAGAATGGAAAATAAGTGAGCCCCTGCTTGTGAGTTTCACTTGCAGGAATCTCAGAAGTATGTTAGCTAAATTGTTAGTTAATATGTAATTGGCCCATTCCCTAATTAGCTAATTTTCAGCAGCTAACAAAAAGAAGTTAAGATCCAGCGTCAGGGGCGTTTTAGAGCAACCAAATTGAGAGTGACAGCTGTCCAGTTAAAGATCTGGGCTTTGGTGTATACCAGGCTTCAGTTAGGAGGGCGAGCCATACCAAACTGGGTTAGGTTCTTATCTTTTTTTCTGTCCTTATTTTCTCTCAAAGCTTTTTAGTCATGGCAAGTGAACTCAGACCCGTGTCTTTCTCATCTTGCGCAATGTGGGATTTCGGGAAAACTGCTAGTGTCGCTGATGACGATGTGTACAACGATTGTGTCCAGCTGTAGCTCCTGACAGACGACATGACGGCATTTTTGATACACGTGAATTCACTTTGGAGCATCATCAATGATGAGAATGTTTTGGGCACCGCGAGTGGCTCTGCTGCACAGGAAAGCAGGAAAAATAATGGCAGAGCTGCAGTGCTACGGGATTCTATAGTTTTAGGGACAGACAGGAGCTTCTGTGGCTGCTAACGGGTTGACGGTTGGTGTGTTGGCTCCAAGGTGCAAGGGTCAAGGAAGTCTCAGAGCGACTGCTGGGCATGCTGGAAGGTGAGGGTGAACAGCCAATCGTCATGGTTTATGCAGGTACCATGGATATAGAGAAAAATCGGAATGATGTTCGAGAAGCCGATTTTATGGAGCCGGCAGATGGATTAAAATGTAAGGCATCAAAGGTAATAATCTCAGGATTACTACCTGTTCTGCGTACTCGGCAGAACAGAAATAGGAGCAGAGTTAGTATGAATATATACCTTGAGCGGTGGTGAATGAGGGATAACTTTAGATACCTCAGGCATTGGAATTGGTTCTGGGGAGATGGTACAATACAAACTGAACGGTCTACACCTGGGCAGGACTGGGGATAATGTCCTCGGGGTATTGGTTGCTGTTGCTGTTGGGAAGAGTTTAATCTGATATGGCAGAGGGTGGGAATCCATGCCGAAAAACAGAGGGAAGCAGAGACCAAACCGAAAGATAGAAATAAAAGAAAGGTAAGACTGGAGTACAGAAAAGTCAAACGCAAAACAGAAAAGTTACAAAGTTCCTATAGGATAATGAGTGCAAGGACACTTGATCTGAATGTTAGAGTGTACGAAACACGCTCAGTGAACTTGGTTTGAATCAATACAAAGGGGCATAGTTCAGTGGACATTTCAGAAGAGTGGTTTCAGGTGGAAAATAAATAACCAAGGGTATCAGGTAATACTGAAAGATAGGCAAAAAGGTAATGGAGATGGAGTAGAGCTCTTAATTAAGAATGAGATCATGGCGATCATGAGAGATGATCTCAGATCTAAGGAGCAGAATGTCGAGTTCATCCAGGTAGAGATTAGGAATAGTGAAGAGAAAGTGCTGGCGGGAGTTACCTAGAGGCCACCGAATAATAACATTACAGTGGCACAGGCAATAAACCAAGAAATATGTGTTGCATGTAAGAATGGAACTGCAGTTGTCATGGGGGATTTTAACTTCGACATAGATAGGGCGAATCAAGTCGGTGGAGGCAATGTTCACGGAATGCATCCAGGATAGCTTTATTGAAGAGCTTGTTACATTCCGCTGAGGATGCGGAGAGTCTGCAGACAGATATAGAGGGGTGAAGTGAGTGGACAAGGGTCTTGCCGATGGACTACAATGTTGGTAAATGTGAGGTAATCCACTTCGTAAGGAAAAATAGAAGATCAGATTACTTAAATAGAGAATGATTGCAGCAGTCTGTCGTGTAGAAGCACTTGGGAGTTCTTGTGCGGAAATCGCAAAAGGGTGTTTTTCAGGTGCAACATGTTGTCAACAAGGCAAATGGAGTGTTGATCTTAATTGCCAGATGGATTGAATTTAAGAGCAGCGAGTTGATGCTGCAAATGTGCAGGGTACTGCTGAACCCACAGCTGGAGCACTGCTTGCAGTTATTTCCTCCTTACTTGAGGAAAGATGTACTGGCTTTGGAGGCCGTGCAGAGAAGGCTCACCAGGTTGTTTCTGGAGGTGAGTGGGTTAGCCAATGAGGAGTCATTGAGTCCCACGGGCCTGCAATCGCTGGAATTCAGATATTGGAGAAACAAACATAAATATGAAAGAGAGAGGCAGGAAGGTTGTTTCCACTGGTAGGCGAGACTAAAACCATGTGACATAGTCTCAAGATTTGTGGGACAAGCTGAGGACGGAGATGCGCATAAACAAAACTGTTTTTTTTCGCAGAGAGTAGTAAATCTGTGGAATTATCTGCCAAAGAAAGCGGTGGAGGCGACCAATTAAATATATTTAAGACACTGTTGGATAGATTTTTGGCATACTCGGAGAATTGAGGTTTATGGGGCAAATGCAGGTGGATGGATCTGAGTCCACGGCCTTATCAGCTGTTATCTTTTTGAATGGTGGAGCAAGATCGACGTTACAGGTGGCCTATTCCCGCTCCTATTCCTGCATCTTTCGATTCAAAACACGACTTGCAATTGTTACGGACTAGGACTATTAGTGAGTGTCCTTTTAGATAGTGTGTGTGTGTGTGCGTGTGTATGTGTGTGGCGTGCTTACGTCAACAGAAGTTAAAAAACGTCATGACGTTGTTGTTGAAGCAACCAGTCGAAGTCAGCCTGAAGGAGAGAGAGCGACAGAAGAACAAAGAGAGAGGGAGAGAGACAGCAACCTGCTTGTTTTCTCTGTCGATGAATGAGAAACAATAACTGTGACTGTCACTGCAATCCACGTATGGATTATTGAGAGTAATCCGCTGGGGTTTACTTTGTCGGTAACCTGTGGAAGAAAACACGTAGTTGGTGTGGACGGCAATGGCACGGGTGCTCTAGGGTGTGGCAGACACGTCGAAATGAAGCAGTAGAGTTCGTTTGGTTGTTGTCCAAGGAAACAGGTAGTTGGTGTGGACGGCCACGATACTCTCCATTATCTCTCTGCATCTACGTTTTATCTCCAGACAACGGTGGTTGTTGAAGAAGCCTTTACTAATGTTTCACCTTATGGCTTGTTGAACTGGACTTTAAGAACAATTCCTGGACTTGGTGTTTGGGAATTTGCCACACACACACGACAAGTTTAGTTAGTTTTGGTGTTAATGTTCAAGGTTTAACATTTTTACTTCTCACATTCAAACATTTTTACTTTTATTTTATTTTTATTAATACAGTAGTTTTTAACACTTATACATGTCTCGGTGTGTTTATTTTGTTGATGGTACGTAAGAAAACTTACGGGCGGCAGAGTAGCATAGCGGTTCGCACGACGCTATTACAGCGCCAGCGATCGGGTTTCGATTCCCATCGCTGTCTGTAAGGAGTATGTTTGTTCTCCCGTGTGTCTACGTGGGTTTCCTCCGGGTGCTCCGGTTTACTCCCACACTCCAAAGATATACGGGTAGGTTAATTTGGGTTTAAAATAGTCCGCGCGGACTCGTTAGGCCGGATGGGCCTGTTAGCACGCTGGAAATAAAATCTTTAAGAATTTTTTAAAATCATTCAAATCCCTCTGCACAACCCTCCACCTCTGTCATTTCCACACTGACATTCATTCCCCTCTGTCAATCAACCCACTTCCCTCACTCACTCCACCACACACCCCTCAGTCCAGTTAAAATTCCAGGATAAAGATTTGGGTAAGACTGTTTCAACAAGCCCTCCAACTAACACTTGAGCATTCAGCTGGTGACGGAATTCTTGTCAAATTCTAAGCAGGTTCATGTTCTCTACCCTTCTGTCCACGAGTTCGTGCGGGCCCTGAATCTGTGGTAAAGTAGGGACACATGGTGGGCGGAGGGAAAACATGGAGGAATCAAACAATCTGCTCCTTCTGAACAAAGACTGCAGAGACTGGCCCAAACCAACTTTTGCTTATATTAACAAACTGTCATCACACTCCGATGTTGATGTCTCCTCAGAATCCCATAGTGTGGTCGGTTCCTGGAATGAACTGCCAGTGGTGGCCGTGGAGGCAAATACAGCCCACGCCCAATCGCATGAGGACTCATAGCACTCCCTCCCACCTCCCTCCGACCATGACATCTCAATCAAGGTCCTCCTCCTGCAGATAATTTATTCCTCATCCCATGGATGGTCTTCCACGCTCAATTATGTCATGCCACCCAAATCGCCTCGGTCTTTCCAACAAGTGTGCGTGGAGGTGACTGAACCCTCTCGGCTGAGTCTCTTCAATCCCTATCCCTCAGTCAGTCCAGTACAATTCCCCTGGATACAACATCTCGCAGTCCTTAGTACTGACCCCACTTCCCTCTGTCATTTAACACAGAGCAGTGCACTATAGGAACTGGCCCTTCGGCCCATCATGTTATGTTGAGCGAATGAAACTGGTATTTAAACGCTTTACTAAACTAATCCCTTCTGCCCGTAAAACGTCCACTTCCCTCCATTCTCTGCACATTCATCGAAGATTCCTTTATTGTATTTGCCTCCACTGTCACAATGGCAGCGCATTATAGGTACCCACATTGTGTGAAAAATGCCTCGTACATCTCCTTTGAACTTACACCCCCGCCCACCACGACGTTAAACGCAATGGTTTTAGTGCAACCCAAGTGTATCCAACCTCTACTTATAGCACGTCCCTCTATTCCAGGCAGCATCCTAGTAAACCTCTTCTGCGCCCTCTCTAAAGCCTCCACGTCCTTCCTACAATAGAGTGACCAGCATTGAACGCAATATTCCAGAAGTACCTCGTCAGAATTTTGCAAAGCTGCAACATAACTTCTTGACTCTTGAACTCAGTGCCTCGACCAATAAAGACTAGTACGCTGTAGCGGCATGCAAAAGTTTGTGCTCCCCTGGCCAAAATTTCTGTTACTGTGAATAGATAAGTGAGTAGAAGATTATCTGATCTCCAAAAGTCATACAGTTAAAGATGAAACATTCTTTTCAACATTTTAAGCAAGACTCGTGTATTAGTTT
>JAUZTB010081120.1:0-16036 GCA_034780895.1 Rhynchobatus australiae
GGTGTGTATTGTTATGTAATCAGTCCAGCATGGAATCCATGTGCTGGACATCAAGGCATTAATGGAGCCAAATTGAGGGCCAGAACTCAGAACCATGACAGATAAAGACACTGGGGACCATTTTGTAAATAATTGTTCAATATGGTCAATTAAAGGCAGTAAATTAACTTCAAATAATTCCTAATGTTTCTTGGTAATTTTAACACTGAAATATATAAAATCGTGCGTTACTAATCTAAAAGGTAGTTGCCTATGAATTGGGGTTGGCATATTCAATGGAAAAAAATCGCTCTTATTAAGATTTAATTTATATCTGGAAAATAAAACACTAAACTGATCTAGTAGTGATAGTAATGCTGAATTTCTAATTCCTCCTTATAAGCAATATAATCTAACCATTCATCTGCATAACGAGATATCTTATGAATCTTCTGTCCGCGTGTAATACCACTTATTCTTGAAGAATCTCGGAATGCAATAGCCAATGGTTCCAAAGCAATATCAAATAATAAGATTTTCGAGGTGGTGACAAGAAAGGTTGATGAAGAGAACGTCGTGGATGTTTTCTGCATGGAGTTCAGCAAGGTCTTTGACAAAGTCCTGCATGGTCGGCTGCTCCAGTAGGTTATGTCGACCGGCATCCAGAATAATGCAGTCAACTGGATTCAACGTTGGCTTAGTAGGAGAAGCCAGTGAGTGGTAGCAGATGGTTATCTCTCTTATTGGAGACCTGTGACCAGTGGTGTGCTGCAGAGATCGGTGCTGCGTCCACTCTTGTTTATCATCTATAATAATGATTGAAATGATGCGCTGGTAAACCTGATCAGCAAATTTGCGGATGACACAAAGATTGGGAGTGTAATTGACAGCGAGGAAGGCTGTCAAAGCTTGCAGAATGACCGAGAAGAGCTGGAAAAATGGTCTGAAAAATGGCAGATGGAATTTAATACAGAGAAGTGTGAGGTGTTGCAGTTTGGGTGGACAAACCAGGATAAGACTCACACAGTTAATGGTCGGGCACTGAGATGTGCGGTGGAAGAAAGGGACCTGGGAATACAGATCCATAATTCCTTGAAAGTGGTATCACTGGTAGATCAGCTATAAAGAGGGCTTTTGGCATATTGGCCTTCATGAACATGGCATTGAGGACAGGAGTTGGGATATTATGTTGAAGGTGTACAAGACATTGGTGAGACCAAATTGAGAGTATTATGTGCAGTTCTGGTCACCTACCGACAGAAATGATAGGAATAAGCTTGAAAGAGCGCAGAGAAAATTTACATGGATGTTGCCGGGACATGAGAACCTGAGCTTTGGGGAAAAGTTAATAGGTGAGGACTTTCAGAACTTGAGTTCATTGGTTTAGAGTGAAAAGTAAAATATTTAGTGGGAATCTCAGGCAAAACGACTTCACCCAGAGTGCGGTGCTGCTGTGGAAAGAACTGCCAGAAGATGTGGTTGATATGAGTTTAATTTTAAGTTTAAAGAGCAGTTTGGACAGGTGCATGAATGAGAGAGGTACGGAGGACTATAGTGCATGTTCAGGTGGATGGCACTCAGCAGAAAACCAGGCCTGCATAGCTAGACGGGTTGAAGGTTCCATGTGTGTGCTGTAGTGCTCTGTGACTCTAAAAGGTGATTCAAAAAGGGAGGCATAAATAGTCTTTCTTTCATCAGAACATCGACTTTGATATAACGAACCGAGGTTTCAAAAACGGATTCACAGAACGCCAGGACTGGGCATTTTTTCCAAGGCATTCCAAGGTGGATCAGGGGTGGGATTATTGGGAAACTATTGAACAAAGAATGCTGGGAACCCAGCACTGGACTGGGAGGAAGATCATTCGGCACTGGTCTTGGATAAAGCAGAGCAGTAAGCTGAGGATTACCTGTGCACAGGCAACCTTTTTAAAATATAAGTCACTGGAGAATCTGAAATATTGAGATTCAATGGAACTGCTGGGGGTTTGGGAGGACAACAATCTCAAGATTGGATGGTGCAGCAGAAAGATAATCCTCAGTGAGATACCCACAGGGCTGTTGTTGGGACTGCACTGGTTTATAACAATTGCACAAACTCTGCGGCCAACACATCGTGCCCGAGTTGTGTGGACGTAACTGCATCAATGCAGGAGAGGAAAAGCGAGATAGATCTGAGGAATGGAGACAAGTGTTGAAACAGCAGAGGGGGAGAGAGATGTGGCGATTTCTAACATTAAACTGCAGACAGCATCAAGCATGAACCAACCAAGCAGGTCGGATTTAGACCTACAGAGTCACTTTGTAGAGCGACGTGTGGAGCTTCTCTTCCCAGAGCATTGAGGGGGAAGGGTGTCGAGGAGGGAAGGGTGTCGGAGAGGAAGTGGCTGTGAGGAGGGAGCCCGCGCGAGGAGTGGGGAGGGGACAGACACCAGACAAGGCCAAATTGGTTCCCAACAACGGCTTTATTGATCATTACGGTCTGGCTACCTCGTGTGTAGAGGGAGCTTCACTTACTGATTGTACCGACGGATGCCCAGTCCCCTTGTACTCCTGCCTCGACCCCTCCCCTGTAATATCAGCCCTCCTCTGCACTGCTGCCCCTCCTTTCTCTAACCCATCACTCCGAGATGTTCAGATGCCATCCCTACTCCCTCACACCGTGATGTACATGAAACAGCGCCCATTGACTCCTTCCAGCTGCCAATGATTCATCTGCACTGCAGAAATGGTTGGTACATTCAGGTCAAGGGCCAATACCTGGAACCTTTCTAAGTCATTCATTCTTCTTCACTACTCTCCCCCCACTCCCTCTCTCGTTCCCCCCTCTCCCTGTCTCTTTCGTTCACCCTCCTCTCTCCCCATTCACTCTCTCGTTTCCCCTCCTCTCTCTCCACTCCCTCTCCCGCTCCACAATGCTATTTCTATATTTACTCTCTTCGTTAGTCATGTCCTATTCCCCGGCCACTTTCTCCTCTCCCTGTTCCTTCACTGTTTTCCCTTCCCTCTCTCTCATTCTCCCCTGGTCCCAATACTTCCGGACACTCACACAGCCACTCTCTGCTTCACCTCTGCCATGTACTGAAGAAGTGAATTCTGTGTTCCATCGGACTGCTCGGTGTCCCCACTGAATTCTGATGACAGAGGATGAGCCCAGGACTTGACCACTGCCACCTCCACCTCACTCACAGGTGACGTGGCTGCTTCACAATTCTTTCCTGAGTTTGAACCAAACTCGCTCCTTCCTCGTCGATGGTTCCCACCAACTGACACACGGCATCCATCTCCCCGTTGCCATGATTTCCCTTCCGATAACGTGTGATATTGTCCCCGTTGAAATTGAAGTTCAGTTCCAGTTCCAGAATCTGTAAACCAGCAACCAATCACCGTGGTTCATCCGCTTTCACAACCGTCCGGGAGAAGTGAGGCAGGAAGTTGAGGAGGTGAGAGGAGCTGTGGAATGAGAGTGTCCCTGGGTCCCAGAATTGGTGACCCCGATGGATTGTACATATTTTACAACCAGTTCCTTCATTGTATTATTTTGGATAATGGCAGTGGAATAAAACATCCTGTCCACATTGCTGATTCCCATTTCGACTCCTTGAAGCATTCTGTGTGATACATTTGGCTATTGTGAAAGTCGACCCACGCTATAATAAATCAGACAACAGCAGAACCAAAGAACATACTATTAATGCTTTATTATTTCAAAATTGGCGGGAGTGAGGGACACAGAGAGTGTGTGGCCAGTGTAACCTGAGCTCTGTACTGATCCGCACTCGGAAATTTTCCAGTTAGTGTCCGTAATTTTATACCCAATCCGTGGAAAACATCCGTTGATGCACAGATTCAGGCAGTTGCTTACAGCTTTTAACAAAACAAGATATGTCTCAAAAACTTCTTTCTTTCTCACTAGCACCTGGACATTTTACAATCAAAACTATAGTCACCGCATAGTTGAAGCAATATCACGCCATTGGAAGAATAGCTGCACACCATTAACCTTTACATTTCCAGTCGTTAACTCTTACATTTCCAGTAATGTTTTAGAATCTATTGATCAGCATGCCATTGTTCAGTCAAATGCATATTACCAAATGATTTAACACCATTAAACACCTAAATTAACTTGTTTTCCAAACAGTTTCTTCATTGTTTTACCTCAGATAACGATGGTGGAAAGTAACATATCCAGTCTTCTGTGCAAACATCACTCTTCTCTCCCCTTCTATCGGGTAGAAGATACAGGGGCTTGAGGGCACATAACATCAGACTTAAGAACAGCTTCTACTCCACAGTGATAAGACTACTAAACGGTTCCTTTTTACAATGAGATAGGCTATGATCTCACGATCCACCTTGTTCAGAGCTTGCACCTTATTGCATTGCATTTTCTCTGTAGCTGTGACACTTTACTCCGTACTGTTACTGTTTTACCTGTACTACATCAATGCACATTTTACTAATTCAATGTTACTGCACTGTGTAATGAATTGACCTGTACGATCGGTTTGTAATACAAGATTTTCACTGTACCTTGGTACAAGTGACAATAATAAACCAATAGCAACACTAATACTAAACTCCCAGTTAAACTCTTTGCAGCATTCTCTACGATACCATTGGCTCTATCGCAGTAGGATTAGGTGGTGCGATCAAAGGAATGTTACCGAATGATTCAGCAACATCTAATGCATAAAACAAAGTACTTTACAACCAGTTACTGCATTGCTTTACTTTAAATAATGGCAGTGGAATGAATCTTACGCCATCACTCCCGCCGCTGCCTGTAAGGAGTGCGTACATTCTCCCGTGTCTACGTGGGTTTCCTCCGGGTACACCGTTTGCCTCCCACAATCCAGAGACGTATGGGTAGGTTAATTTGGGGTTTAAAATAGGCGGCGCAGACTCGTTGGGCCGAAAGGGCCTGTTACAACGCTGTAAATAAAATTTAAAACTTAAAGTTTAAAATAATACAATTTTTAAAATCACAAAGAAGCAGGCCCTACTTCACGAGGAGTTTGAGGAGATTAGTTCTGTCACCAAAGGCTCTTGCAAATTTCTACAGGTGTACGGTGGAGAGCATTCTGACTGGTTGCTTCAGCGCCTGGTCGGGAGGCTCCAATGCACAGGATTGAAAGAGGCTGCAGAGTCTTATAGTCTCAGCCAGCTCCGTCATGGGTCCAACTTTCCCCACTATCGAGAACAGTCTTCAAGAAGGCAGCACCCATCATTAAGGACCCTCACCACCCGAGACATGACTTCTTCTTGTCACTTCCATCGGGGAGGAAGTACAGGAGCCTGGAAACCCACACTCAGCATTGCAGGAACAGCTTCTGCTACTCTGCTATCAAATTTCTGAACTGTCCATGAACCCATGAACACGACCTCTTTTGAACTATTTATTTATGTTCTTTCCCTGTACTGCTGCCGCAGAACAACAAATTTCACGCCATACGTCAGTGATAATGAACCTGTTTCAGATTCTGTTAACATTGTCAACTCCCATTTCGACAGTGTGAGGCTTTCTTTGTGATATTGATGGCCTCTGGTGAACGAGCTCACTGTCACAGCACTGCATTTCTTGTTGCACTGCACTGGAGTGGACAGCACATCCTGCTGGCGGACACCTGAACAGCGAACTCTGCAAACCCCTCGATTCCAAAGAAACACTTCAGATCCTCGAAACATCTGCTCAATATATCCTCTTCAGTGATATTACCAACTCACACTGCAACGCAACCTCATTTCTGGGAGAATCGCCTTTCCATTCTCCTGCCGTGTGATTTACCCACAGCCCTTGGCTCATTTTCACTTGATCTTTCTGCAAACATTCTGACCCAGAACTTTTCAATGCACTGCCCTAATATCTGGCTTATTTCCTGCCATGAAGCTCACCCAAGGTTCACTTTGATGATCGCTCATATGATGGGCAAACTGCATTTAATGTCGATGATGCAATGCTGCCTGCCGCTTCGTCACCACACTTATTTCCACGGAGAGAGCAGTTTAACTTTGTTGTATTCTAGTCCCATTTTATATTGGCTCTCAGCTTCCCAACTGGTGAAACATTAGCCACAAAGGCACACAGCCCTCTGACACACCCACCCCCCTCCCAAGTGTGTACCAGCCAGTGAGAAACCATCCCGATTCTTTTCATTTTCCAGCACTTGGCCCGGACCCAGGATGCTTCAGAAATTCAAGTGCCCTTCTGGATAACTGTTTTGAGAGTCTCTGCCTCCACCCTCCACTTGCAGATTCCAACTACCTGCTTATAATGACCAGACCAAATTTGGATCCAATTCGCGAACTTGCCCTGGATCCCATGCACTTCAGTCTTTGCATTCAGCTATGTTGGCCCTTGTCAAGGGAATTACGGTACATCATCCACACCGCCTCATCAACACACTTTCTTCCATCTTGTCTATCCTGTTCCTTCCAATGTCCTGGGGATTGTGAAATATACTTCGAGTGGCCTGGTTCTGTGCAGTACTTGTACGGGCTTGTTCTGTCCTGTCTTCCTTCAGAGTGCTTGATTCTCCCTCGCAACGACCATCTGGTCTGCAGATTCTCTTCCTGACAGATTGAGAGAGGTTCTGAGCATAACAGATTCCCCCGGCACTGTCATGGACACAGGTCAACTCGGGGATATCATGGTCTTGGATTACAAGACTCAGAAGTGATCTCGCTGTGTCTGAGTGCAGACACTGGGCTGTTGCTGTTGTTTACTGGGGATGGGGGAGACAACATTGTGTGATGACATTGATTGATGACGTTGTGTGATGACCAATGGTTACCATGGTGAAAGCTGCAAACAAAGCAGCACAACAACGGGGTGAACGTTGCGCTGATGCACTGAACACGGTCACCCGTGTCGTTCATGTCCGAACATGGCACTGCCATCATCACCGTGACCGGGTCTCAGCACAGTGTTTCATGTAGTCAGTTTGGGAATGTGCAGCTGATGCAAAGCAGCAATGGGTGAACGTGAAAGAAATGAGCGACATTTCAAAGTTACACAGAACATCCCAAAGTGTGTTAAAGGCACAAAACCTGCAGATGTAGGGAATCTGAAATAAAAACAGAACATTTAAAATCGGCAGGACGTCCGGCCTTCTGTTTCGATGTCAGATTTGCATCAGCTGCAGTTTTTTGGCTTTTGAGTTCTTGTGGAAGATCATTGATGTAGTCTGTCGAAACTGTGTCCCTGCACAAATGTTGTTTGATTGCTGAGCATTTCCAGCATTTCCTGTTCCCATTCCACTTCACACAGAACTATTCCAGGGATTGGTGAGCTCCTGTCATGTTTTTTATGTTCATGCACTGACGATAGAATGTGTGGCTAATGAGGCATTACCACAGCAGGGGCCAGGACTGCTTCATGGAGAGTAAACAGGAAATGCTGGAAACACTCAGCAGATCAGGCAGCATCTATGGAGGGAGAAACAAAGTTCAAGACCCTCCATCAGAACCGGAAAAGTTAGTTTTAAGTCGCAGAGAAGGTAGGAAGTGGTGGAGAGGACACGGGGGATATTTCTGGCAGGGCAAGTTTGGGCTCAAAGTTGTAGCTGCTGGACAGGTTCTGTCTGTGAGAAAATGGCTGAAAGGTGCAATCTTAGCCCAAGCCAGCCCTCAATAAACTACTCTGTGCAGAGCGCTGTCCTTCAAATAGACATGAAATCACAACTGGATTACTTAATCTTTTTGAGAACTACTTTTACTATGATCGACAACCCCTTTCCAATTTTGTGAGCACAGCCTGTTTCGCAGACCAACCATTCTTCCTGGATTGTCCGAATCCGCAGCCTCGGAACATATCACACAGATGTAAATCGCAGGCACGGCCTGTTCTTCAGACCAAAGCCCCGTCTCCAAAACTCATCCTTTGCCCAGATGTCCAGTTTTACAGACCTCTTCAATGTTCCATAGTCATGTCCAACTCTCCCCACACCCCTCTCTCCCATTTGTTGGCAAATCCTCGGGTTCCCCGTCATACTACAGGTCTTTCTCCCCTTTTCACTGCCCCAATCATTCAGAGAATAACCATCCTACAACCCCTACACCACAGACCTGTCCTCTCACAGGTGATCCAACTACAGAACATAGAACCAACTTCTTGAGCTACTCGTGATCGGGAGCCGTCTCCACCAAGGAATGAACTCATGAGGGCAGGCAGTGGGTGTTTTCTACATAAACGTCAGTCAGGCATTTGATGAGGTCAACCATGGAAGGCTGATCCGGAAGATGAAGATGCATGGGATGCACGGTGAATTCAGAACTCACTCGCCCATAGGTTGTGGTGGAGAAGTATTATTCCGTCTGCAGGTCTGTGATCAGTGGTGTTCCGTAGGGATCAGTGATGGGGCCTCTGTTGTTCGTGATTTATGAAAAAAAACCTGGGAACTGCAGACAAGTAAACTCAACACCTGTGGAAAGTAAGTCTCTGGAGCGAATTCTGACGGATAAGATATTAGTGCATTTGGAAAGACGGGTTTTGATTAGGGATAATCAGCTTGGCTTTGTGCATAGGAAATCACGTCTCATAAATTTGATTGAGTCAATTGAAGTAACCAAGGAGGTTGATGAGGACAGTGCTGAGGACGTGGTTTGAAGGACTTCAGTAAGGCCTCTGGTAAGGAGCCACATGGTTGTCATGGTTCTGAGTACTGGCCCTCGATTTGGCTCCTTTGATGCCTTGTTGAACAGCACATGGATTCCACGCTGGACTGATTGCATAATGACACAACCTGAGCCGCAGTATTGGTCAACCTTCGGGTATACTTTGGCTCCTGGCTGTTTCGAGTGGTCTACTCCAGAGCAGTAGTGCGTTCTCTATTTCTGTTTGAAGATTCAGTTCGTGTTGGGATTCCTACTCAGATCTCCGAGGCAAGATTCCTTGCAGTTTCTGCCGGCGTTTTGTCCTGAGGAAGTATCTTGACTCCAGTCCTGGACCCGTGTGCCGCATTTGGGATCTCTGTGAGCTTGCTCTTTGCTCAACATTGTAACAATGGTAGGCTGCCACTGAAAGGTCGATCGCATGGGATCCAGGGAGAGCTGGCTATTGGATGCACAATATGCGATGGCAGGATGCGGAGGGTGATGGTATAAGGTTGGTTTACAAACTGGAGTCCCATGACTGGTGGCGCTACCCAGGGGTCAGTGCTGGGCCCATTGCTATTTGTGCTCCATATCAATGATTTGGATGAGTATGTTTGCATATGATGCTATAAGTATTGTTGTAGACAGGGAAGATGATTAACAGGGATTACAGAGGGATTTTGAGCAGCTGGGTAATTGAGCCGAGGAATGGGAAATGGAGTTTAATTTGGAGAGAGGTGTTGTATTTTGGGAAGACAATTGAGAGTTGGACTTTCACAGTGCACGGTCGGGCCCTGGGGAGTGTTGTGGAACGGATGGACCAAGTACGTGGTTCACAGTAAGTGGTGTCACAGAAGACAGTACGGTGCAGAAGGCTTTTGGCACGCTGGCCGTCATCAGTTAAGGCACTGAGTAAACAAGTTGGGATGTTATGTTGCAGATATACAAGAAGGTGTTCCGTTTTGGTCATTGATGTGATCTGTTGGAACTCTGTCCCTGCACAAATATTGTGTGACTTGCTGAGTATTTCCAGAATTTCCTGTTACCATTCCACTTCACACAGAACTACTCCAGGGATTGGTGAGCTCCTGTCATGTTCTTTATACTCCTGCACTGAAGATAGGGTGTGTGGCTCCTGCGGCTTTACACAGCAGGATCCAGGACTGCTTCGTGAAGAGTAAACAGGAAATGCTGGAAATACTCAGCAGGTCAGGCAGCATCTGCGGATGGAGAGACAAAGTTCAGGTCAAAGACGATCCATCAGAACCGGGAAAGTTAGTTTTAAGTAACAGAGAAGGTGGAAAGTAGTGGATAGGACACGGGGGATATTTCTGACAGGGCAAGTTTGGGCTCAGGGTTGCTGCAACTGGACAGCTTCTGTCTGTGAGAACATGGCTGAAAGGTGCACTCTCTGAACAAGTAGGCCCTCTGTAAACTCTTCTGTACAGCCAGCCGTCCTTCAAATAGACATGAAATCACAACTGGATTACTTAATATTTTTGAAAACTACTTTTACTTTGCTCGACAACCCCTTTCTCAATTTGTGAGCACTGCCTGTTTCGCAGACCAACCACTATTTCTGGTTTGTCCCAGTCCACAGCCTCGGAACATATTGCACAGATGCAAATCTCAGGCACCGTCTGTTCTTCAGACCAAAGCCCCAATTCAAAAGCTCACCTTTGGTCTAGAAGTCCAGTTTTACAGACCTCTCCAATGTTCGCTAGTCATTCCCAACTCTCCCCACACCGTTCCCTACCATTAGATGGCAACTCCTCGGGCTCCCCGTCAAACTACAGGTCTTTGTCTCTTTTCCCCTGCCCCAATCATTCATAGAATAACCATCCTACCACCCCTCCACCATAGACCCTGCCCTCTCACAGGTGACCCAACCACAGATTCCCTCAGAATCACAGACACTCCCTCCATTCACTGGTGAACCTTTTCTAAACCTCGCAGTGTGGTCGGCACCAGTGGGGCGTGAGCAGTATTTAACCACCAGATGTTCAGTTCCTCGATAGGGGGTACAGGGTCCATACTGTTGTTGCTCGTTAAGGCAAAGAAGATGTCGTGCCAGTTATACAAAGCAAACACATTGCTGTCTGCTTCAAGTTTTTCTGCAGCTCAATTCCGTGTACAACAGGCAATTGTTAAAGCAGCAGCTGCTGCTGTTTGCATCTATTTAAAAATAACACTAATGCCGGGAGCCTGGGTCAGCATTGCAGTAAATATATTGTTTAATGTGTCGATAAAATTGTAAAATCTAGTTTTTATCACTTGAAATGTCACAAAATTTAACCCATAAATGCAGTAAAGTTAAAATAGATGAAAACATAATGTTGAAAACTACCGCCACTGGAGAATCCATAAAAAGATTTGAAATGATAATTGTCCCTGAAATGGGTGCCCTTGAGACAAAGGAAGACATTTCAAACTTTGTCATTTTCCCCACTTATGACCACTGAGCCAAATAATTTGACCAATTCTGCTCAGCGGTGCTCTATATCTACCCATCATTACCCCTTCGGGATGTAAATATTTGATGATCTCTCCAAAAAGGCCTTGTCCAGGGAGCTGATATTGTCTTCAATTCCAAAGGTTACATCCTTGCATGGTTCTGAGTTCTGGGCCTCAATTTGGCTCCTTCAATGCCTTGTTGTCCAGCACATGGATTCCATGCTGGGCTGATTGTATAATGACATTCACCTGAGCCCCATCAGGGGCCTAGCATAAGTACCTGTGTTTCTCTGGCACGAGTTGCCAGAGTATTGGTCTACATTTGGGTATACTTTGGCTCCCAGTTGCTGAGAATGGTTTACTCCATAGCAGTCCTGTGTTCTCTATTCCGTTGTGAAGATTCAGTTTGTGTTGGGATTCCTCTTCTGATCCCTGAGGCAAGATTCCTTCCAGTTGCTGCTTGTGTTTGTCCTGAGGAAGTATTCTGACTCCAGTCTTGTATCGGTGTGCCGTATTTGGGTTCTGTGGGTTTGCTCAACATCGTGACACATCCACCACCGCAGTAGAGTTAAATGTTCTTTGAAAAAGGCACCGGGGATTCAACTCTTGCTGTTGACATCCTGATATCTGGGCTCCTTAAAATCGGTCCATCCTGACGGCGAGGCTTCATGACACACAAGTTTGAGCACCTTGGTACGTCCCTTGATTCTGGGATTTTTGCCCTTCGCATCACCTGTCCATGTGGCCCAGAGTCTCATTGCCTGCAAATCTTTTCCATGCCAGGGCAAGGTGACAACTTACACACAAAGAGTTAGAGTCTGAAATCAGGGCATTAATAAAACCTCATTTTAAAATGGAATAAAAACCCTTGTCCAATCTCTCAAGCCATAACTTTTTAAAAATCCATTTTGACGATTCACTAGTTGAGCAGCCTGGCCCACTCTCTGATTCCTGTCTCTTTAATTGATCACTTTAAAAGAACCATCCACAACTAAACCCTTGTGATGAAGCAAATTTCTCTTAAACCAATTTAAATTCTCATATTTTCCAGTGGTATCCTCAAGTCTAACACCTGCATGTCCAACCCAGGTGGAAAGTCATCCATCATTTCCCCGGGGAAATTTCACAATGGAAATCTGGAATTCTTCCTTGGTGCCTCCAGCCCCTGTCTTCAAATAATATGTACTATTCTTAACACAGCTTGGAATGTGTAAAAGATTTAACAGAATTTCTAATAACACCACGACGAACTCAACTGATTTAAAATGCTACTTAAGGTTTTAAATATTTCGTTATACTTTGAAATTATGTAAAAATCCCTCTTTTTTCCAACATTGATCCGCAAAGTTGTCTTAAAATAACATTTTTCATCATATTAAGAGGTTTGGACGTGCCCTTGTGGGCCACCCACCCCAATGTAAGGAACATAAAAATATATCCATCTGTAGCGACCCGGGTTCGCGGGCATCGACTGAGTATTCCAGACGGCATCTGGGATCGACCATATGAGCTCCAACGACTCGCACAACGCAGTCGCCCTCAAGCTCCCGACGTTCTAGGCCGTGCAGCCCCAAGTGTGGTTTGAGCAGGCTGAGGCCCAGTTCAGCATTCAGGACATTATGGCCGACGCCGCGCGGTACTACAACGTTGTCATCGCGTTCGATCAGGACACTGCAGGCCGGATTATCAACTTCTTTCACCGACCGCCAGCAGAAGACAGGTACACTAAAATTAAGGCGATCTTTATCCACACCTTCGGGCTTTCCAGCCGAGAATGGGCCATGCGCCTCCTGCAAATGGACGACCTGGACAACAGAAAGGCGTCCGAACTAATGAACGATATGCTGGCGCTGATGGACGGCCATAAGCCGTGTTTCCTTTTCGAACAGCTCTTCCTCGAGCAACTGCCGGAGGACCTGCGACCCCTCCGCACGGGCGAGGATTTTAGTGACCCCCGCAGGCTCGCAGCCCGGGCTGACGTACTCTGTCAGAGTAAGCAGCGACGTACGGCCTCCATCTGCCTGTCGACGGCCACGCAGCCCAAGCCCAAGGCATCGCAACCAAAACCACAGGGTCCGCGCGGGCTAAGGAGCAAGGATCGGACCAGATGTGTTTTTACCATCGAAGATGGGGATCGAACGCACACCGCTGTCGCCCGCCAGGTCCCTACCAGGGAAACGCCGGGACTAGCCGTCGGCCCAGGAGCACGTGTCTCGCCTGCGCCAGCTCTGCCTGCGCCTGAGCGACCACAGCGTGGCAATCAACCCGGCGAAGTGCCAGTTCGGGCTGCATGAAATCGACTTCCTGGGCCACAGGGTGTACCGGCACGACGACGTACATATTCAACATGGTTGACATATTCACCAGGTGGCCAGAGGCTGTACCGTTGACGGACACATCCACTGGAGCTTGCGCTGGGGAGGGGAGCTCATCGCCAACTGGATCGCCAGGTTCGGACTCCTCGCGGACATCACCTCCAACAGGGGAGCACAATTCACTTCCAGCCTGTGGACAGCGCTGCCGCAGCTGTTGAGTACCAGGCAGACCCCACACCACGGCCAACCACCCGCAATCCAACGGCTTGGTCGAGCTTTTCCACAGACACCTTGAATCGGCGCTGATGGCACGCCTAAAGGGACCCAACGTCAGAAAAACTACACTGGGTCCTACTGGGCATCTTCACGGTCCTCAAGGAAGACCTGCACACCTCCTCGGCGGAACTGGTATATGGCACCACTCTGGCGGTCCCAGGAGAATTTGTGCCGGAGACCCACGGCCCAGCAGGAGCACCAGGGGAGGTATTGGCAAAGTTTCAGGGCAAGGTGGGGACCTTGCAGAGATCCCTACCGCCAGGCACGGCACGACACCATCGTTTGTCCCCAAAGACCTCAAGACCTGCAAGTACGTGTTTGTCTGCAAAGGCGTGCCCAAAGCGCCACTGCCGAGGCCCTACGAGGTGCCTTTCAAAGTACTCCGACACCACGGTTCCATGTGTGTCGTGGAAGTGGGTGGCCGAGATGAACCTTTCACGGTTGACCACCTCAATCCGGCATATATGGACATTGAACAGCCGGTGCAGACTCCTGCTCTTCGCCGGCTAGGCAGGCCGCCTAAAAGGAACACACAGCCCGGGGTTACCCCTCCCCCGATGGGCGCTTCTGGGCGGAGTGGTGTAGCGATCCGGGTTGGCGGGCATCGAACCGCCATCGGCGGCCGCGGGCCTTCCGGTGGGACTTAAACATCACGTCCGTCGCGACGTCCCTTGGGTACTTCTTACGCGCGCGCGCGGCGTTTAAGTCTCTCAGTAAAGTGTGCTTCGACTGAGTATCTCGGCTTCGAGTCTTCCGGTACTGATCCGCGCCGCGAACTGCTGCACATCAATCCTTTCGATAAAAGTAGAGTTGGTGGGTCTCCCTGCTTCCTTCTCATCTAAATAGGGATGTTCCCATTCTCTGCCCCTTCAGTCGTAGTGGTCTGGTTAAAATACAAGACGGTGCTGAGGTCATTGAAATTTTTTCAACAACCCACATGACCCAGAGCCCTAAATATAGACTCCTGAGCCACAAACTTAAATGTTTTAGCGAGATCCATTTTTGAAACGACACCGTCTTTCCGGTATCTCTTGTCCCCCACGAATAAACATTTAAAATAGCGGTGATCTGGTTGCAACTAGGGGTAGCTGTTGTCAACAGAGCTAAAGTTATTGCGAGAACCATGAACAAAATACAACTTATAGTTATTGGCCTCCAATTATCAATGTTTGGGAACTTAATTGGATCATCATACTCGGAGAAGAACAATGCAACGATACTTGATGTCCTCCAGAACTTGGATTGCGGAGAAGTAGAACTGTGATAAATTCTCGTCAAATGATTATGACTCGATCTAAACCCATGCTATCTGGGCTGATATCCGTATTCTCCTCAAACTGCCAGTAGCCTTCCTGATCTCAGTCACCCTCGCAGCAATTAATTATCATTCCTTGCCCTCGACAAACAAGGACTAAACGTATAATGATATTGCCTACCGCACTGAAATTTAAAACTCTCTTCTGAAACAGGAATGGATAATGGGCAGGCAACACTGACATGGGCCTCCCACTAACTGTCCATCCTTGGTTCTCTTTAAACAACCTCTGCATCATCCTGCACATATCGTTGTGTTTAATTCATCTCTTTGCTCCAGAATAAAAGGTCTCCTTTCTCATCTATCCTGTACCATCTGTCCCGACAGGAACTCTTCCTCATTGCCATTGGTCATTTCACCAGCAACTTCACAATCTGAGGCAGCAGTACCAAATACCGTGATTTGCAGCCCACATCTGTCTTCTCACGCAACATAGCTATTTTATTAAAAAGCTGCACATTCCTTTTTTTTGGGCGGAATTGCAGCGCAGTGGGGCGGCACGGTAGCGTAGCTTGGGTGGCACGGTAGCGTAGCGGTTAGCGCAACGCTATTACAGCGCCAGCGATCGGGGTTCGCTTCCCGTCGCTGTCTGACAGGAGTTTTTACGTTCTCCCATGTCTACGTGGGTTTCCGCAGGGTGCTCCGGTTTCCTACCACATTCTAAAGACGTACGGATAGGTTAATTTGGGGGGGGGGGTTAAAATGGGTGGTGTGGACTCGTTGGGCCGGAAGTGCCTGTTACCACACTGTAGATAAAATTAAAATTTAAATTAAATTGGATATTCTTCTGGTCTTAATGCTGTCATGATCAACTTCTCGGAATTAATACACATTCCAAGTCTTTCTGGATTCAAATGATCGAAGCTGGTCACTTCAGCAACATTGTCCTCTTCTCGACCACCCTTCCTGGCATCCACTTCCAAAGTGCAACCAGAGGAAACGGATCTCTCTCTCAGCGCCACACACCTGATAAAACCAGTTGAGCAATGCATGTAAGAGATCATTTTATTCTTCTTGGACTGAACTCGCTGGCTGTTGAAAGAATAATGTTCTTCTTGTCCTCAAACTTTCTCTCTAATTCTAGTAACTGAACTACTTC
>JAUZTB010081167.1:0-15979 GCA_034780895.1 Rhynchobatus australiae
TGAGGTTTAAAGGTAGGCACAACATTGTGGGTCGAAGGGCCTGTATTGTGCTGTACTGTTCTACGTTCTATGATTCTGCATCAGAAGTAACTCGAGTACTCTGTCCAGTTTTGTCCAGACCCAGCATGACTTCTGTGTCCAGTTTTGGTCAGAAAAGCTAAAAACAGTGCAATCAATCTGCTAACAATGCTCTCCACTTCATCCGTAAGGCAGCAGGCAACAACAGCTAACTCTGCTCCAATGGGAATGGTGCTGCACTGTTTAAAAACTGGGTTAAGTAGAACAATGGTGTTGTAGCAACTTACCGTTATCAAACCAGCTCCCGCGATCGCGAACGTCATCGGAGGCCCCGACCCAAGATGGCGCGGGGCACTCCTTCTTCATCTTGGGCTAGAAAGCCCGCGCGCGGGAAGGTCACGTGACCCGCACGTGACGTCAGCACAGGAACTGTGATTATTAAAGGGGCAGCATGCCCCGGTCGTTTATTCGACCCTTTGACTTCAGACCGTCGTCTCGTGTCGTTATTCATGGTAGCTAGCCGCTACAGTGTACATATTTCTGTGGGCTTTAGTGCCTGTCAGGTACACAAAAGATGCATTTCACTGTGTGTTTCGATGTACACATGACTCATCAAGAAATCTTTATTTTTTATCTCTTCATCTTTCAGCCAGAATTTCATTCTCCCTGATAACATTTCCCCAGTGTATCATCCTGCCAAATGATATCAACTGTGGTGCAACATTCAGAGTTCACCAGCAGTGAGATTTCCAGCCACATTGTTCTGCAGAATGACAGTTGTTATTTACTCTCAGAACAGGCAGGTTTTACTAACCTTGTTTCCCCTGAATCTGTGCCACTTGAAGGGCCAAGACTCAATCTGCATCCTTTGTCTTCTCTGAGATCCCTGACAGCCTGCTCGCTGTTGCAGTAGGAAGGTCATCCAAGCTTCAAGCTCAAGGAGAGGAGACTTTTCCTTTGGCCCACAGGAGCAGGCAGGGTGATCTTGGTGATTTACCTGCATTCCACATTAATAGCCTGCACTCATCTTCCTTTCAAGACTGTAGCACTGTAAGATCTCTGTACAAAGAACATACTGTACTTTCCCCAGGCACCATTCATCACTAGCAGGAGACCCCTGGAACTGTTTTACAACACCACCCAACCTCCGCCAATCACTGCAACATTTATTCACTTTTTCAGCAGCAACACTCCCCAGCAGCTGGAAGAGTGTTGCCTGTATTGTGTTACGTCCCTTTCAGAGGTGCCTGCAAAGATTGCACCTGCTGGGTTACGTGCTGAGAGCAGTGAGAAGTCACAACACATCAACAGTGAAAGGCAGGCTGGCACCAACAATGTCAGCTTCAGCTCAATGTTACTCAGGGAAAGGTAACAATGATGCTCTGTGAACCTTGCAAGTGACATTTTTAGTATTTATGCAAGTTAGGGAGATCCACGTGCTGTTTTACTGCTAAACACACAGCATCTCCCCCACTTTCTCTGCCACCTAAATTTAACTTATTTTCTTTTTCCCAGCTGTGATAAAGGGTGCCAGACCTGAAATGTTAACTGGTTCTCTCCCCGCAGATGCTGACTCACCTGCCTGGTGTTTACAGCATTTTTGGTTTTATTCCAGTACATCAGGAACAGCTTTTCCCATTATTCCCTCCACTTGGCGTGGCTTAGTATCTGAGTCCTGCCTTTGCTAATGCCACTTACCAATGTATACCATTAACAGTGAGGTAATGCAGCAACTGACAGACTTTAACTTTGTTGGAAGCCACCACCACAGGTGTGGCTGTTTTACATGAATGCTCAAGTGTGTGTTGGGTGCTCGGTGCAGGGTGTGTTGGGTGCACAGTACAGGTTTGTGTTGGGTGCTCGGTGCAGGGTGTGTTGGGTGCACAGTACAGGTTTGTGTTGGGTGCACAGTACAGGTTTGTGTTGGGTGCTCGGTGCAGGGTGTGTTGGGTGCACAGTGCAGGGTGTGTTGGGTGTGGGGTTGTGTTGGGTGCAGGGCGTGTTGGGTGCTCAGTGCAGGGCGTGTTGGGTGCAGGGTGTGTTGGGTGCACGGTGCAGGGTGTGTTGGGTGCAGGGTGTAGTGGGTGCTCGGTGCAGTGTGTGTTGGGTGTGGGGTTGTGTGGGGTGCACAGTGCAGGGTTGTGTTGGGTGCTTGGCGCGGGGTCGTATTTGAGTGTGCAGTGAAGGATTATCCTTGCATATGCAGTGCAGGTTTGTGTTTGTCAGTGCAAGGTAAATTTTGTGTGTACAGCACATAGTTGTGCTTGAATGCGCAATGAGGGATTGTATTCAAATACAGAACACAGGTTCCTGTTTAGGTGACCAGTGCAGGATTACATTTGTGCGCAGGGTTTAAGTTGGATTTTGAATTTGCAGGGCAGTATTGAGTTTGGGTTTACACCAAGTTCCTGGAGGCAGGTAATTTTTAAGCATTAAGAAGGCCTTGCAGTGAAACCTGGAGCACTCCCAGGGATGAGCCGGGTGCCCAGGAAGATTTTGGAACCATTCTTTTCCGAAATGCACCACAGTTACCACATACTGCACCCTGCTCACCACCTCCCCACTCTCAGTCCCCACACCGAGCACGTTCCCTACCCAGTCCATCGCTATCTCCAGGGACAACACAGTGGCACAGCCAGTCACGCCGCTGCCTCGCAGTTCCTGTAAACCGGGTTCGATCCTGACCTCTGGTGCTGTCTGTGTGGAGTTTGCAAATTCTCCCTGTGACCCCATGGGTCTTCCCAGGGTGCCCCCAAAAAAAGTATTGGTGGGTGAGTTAGGGTGGCCACTGCAAATTGCCCCCAGTGTGTAGGTGAGTGGCAGAACCTGGAGGGGGTGGGGCGGTTGAAGGGAAAGTGGGGAGAATAAAATGGGATCGGTGTAGGATTGGTGTAAATGGGTGGTTGATGGTCAACATAAACTTGGTGGGCACGAGGGCCTGTTCTCCTGTTGCATGGCACTTTGACTCGACGATACAAACACACCACGCTCTTCTCTCAGTTAGTTCTCTTGTTAAAAAGAAAAGTTCGTTTTACTTCTCTGTCCTCCTGCGTTCTTTGAACCAATCCTCATCTCTCCGCCAAGGTCCCGCCCAGTGCCTCCTTGTCCAGTCCGGGTGGGTCTTCTACTGTACAACAGCCAAATACACAGCAAGATGTGTTCTGCGTGCGTTCAGTAGGTTCTGAACTGAACATTAATTTTATAAAGTAACAATCAGCTGAGGTTCTGGGCTCAGTCATCTCTTGTCAGCATTAAGCAAAGAAAAATAGTTGAAGCAGATCTGGAGGTGCAGAAATATTGAGTTAGGAGTTTGGAAAGACTTGACCGTCGAGGTGCCTTTGAAGTCATCGAGTCATAGAACCGGGACATAGGTCCTTCAGCCCACTGAGTCAGGACCGAGCAGCAGGCACCTACTCACAGTAATCCTATCCGAACCCATTTTATTCTCCCCACAGTCCCACCAACCCCTCCCCACCCCCACCCAGATCTTCACCTACACGAGCGACAGTTTACAGCGGCCAATTAACCCATCAACCCACACATTGGCAGGGAGGAAACTGGAACCCAGGCGGTCGCAGGGAAAGCGTGCAAGCTCCACACAGACGGCACCCGAGGCCAGGATCAAACCCGGGTCGCGGGCGCTGTGAGGCATCAGCTCTGCCATCTGTGCTGCTTGGCAAAGTGTAAACGCTATTGTGAACTAGAAAACTGGAGGGACTAATTTTGTAGGAAGCTTCAAGAGTGACAGAATTTGGAAGAGTTGGTTGAGGATAAATGTTGTTTTGAACACTAAAGATTATTCTGTATTTGAAAGATCGACGGACTCTCCATAAACAACTGAGAGGGACATAACAAAAAAAAGTCTCTTGACAGCCAGCATTCCTTTAGCACCACACTGGAGCAAGTACTTAAATTTCTCAAGGAGAAAGCAGCAAGCTGGTCCACAGATCTTCTTGGAAGGTTGTTCATGAAGACTGGGGAAGAAGGTGGGTCTATCAGTCATCTGCTGAAATGCTCAGCTAATGCAGACCAAACTGGTTCCTCAAATTATCAACGACATTCACAGAAAAGCAACTTATCCATCAATTTGATTGACGAGGTTATTAAAGAAAGTGGTCGGAAACCTCTCCTCCAGGTATCTCTTTGGCTCATTTCAGACAGAAAATTATAACGTTGGCAGCAAGATTTATTTTTGACATAGGTTTTTAAACACATATTTAAATAGAAGCATAAAATGCTTTCATTGCTCTCCAACAGTTAATTGATATTCTGACCTTGCTGCAAACAAAACCACTTCAACCCTCACTCTTCTGACTGAGATGAGAGGTGCTCCCATTGAACACATCTGATGTTGCACTGCTTCCTTTTGATGATATACGTTATTGATAACCTCAGTGATTTTTACTTGTGCGGTCAGTGAATATTAATTAAGCACTGGGGTAACATGAAAACATTTTATATCCCTGGGTGAACAAGCAATCAAATTCTGGACCAAAAATAAATCGCCTAAGACCCAGGCCAAAATTACAAATTTCTGTCTGGATTCGGTTGTACTATAGAAAAATGACCAAAGTCTGGAGAAATAGTTTCTGACTGGCCCCTTCAATTGCTGCTTCGATCGCACTGATGAACAATTTGCTTTTCTGTGAATGTGGCCGGTAATTGTTCAGTTTCTGTTGGCTGTATCTGCGCTGACTGATCAGGCCAAGATCTCACTCCCCACCTTTATCAGCAACCTTCAGAGAGGAGACCTTGGTACCAGCTTGCTTGTTTTGGGTTTCAGATTATGTTTGATCAAACTGTGCCACATAATTTCTCAAAATCAATTATCCTGTACCTCCGATGCTAAAAATCGAATGCACAGAGAAGCAAGGTTCCAATAACAGATCAAGATGACTTAGTCCAAACTGTAAATTGCAGAGAATGCTATAAAGCTTGTAAATGCGAGTTTTTTGAGAAATGTTTGAGACCATTGATGCTTTCTCATTGATCTTATTTCTTTGCCAATAATTGATCATGGACTTAATCCACTGTTTGTTTCTGATTGTAATTTAAAACAATATAGATAGCTTAGGGCAGTTATCTAATCTTTCTACTGCCAAACATTGCTCAAGAGACATTTGCTGGAAGGTCTTTAATAGGAGAACAATACTTGCTTGCCCTGGATCAATGCTTGAGATTCCTCTTGTGTAAAACCTAACCAATGTTTTGTTTGCCACAATACTACTTTAACATCATATATGGTCAAAGCTCCTGTAAGATACAATTAAGTTGCACACAAGTCATAAATAATAGTGAATTATTCAAGTGGTTTGAGTAGACTTGATTCTAAACATGTCAGACCAATAGAAACAGGAATCACCAAAAATGATAAAATGCTGAACTCCAGAAGCATGTTAGCAGAAGTCAGAAGAAGCTACAACACAATTCTGGTCAAACGCATTTTAACCTTCTCCAGTTCTTAAAGGACCCCTTCCGAACACCGCACTTTGAGCAAAAGATCCAAATGTCATGAGTACCTCGTTTGTGTTCTGGTCAGTACCACTGTGAGTACTTGGTTCTTTTCTTTTATTTCCAAAATAAACATTATTCATCAAAATAACAAAACAACAAATTTCACAACAATGATAATAACCCGGATTCTGATTCTGAAAAATATGTACAAGAAAGACAAAAATCAGTGCATGGCTTTCTTTGCATTGAGATGTATTTATTAGTCACATGTACATCGAAACACAAAGTGAAATGCATCTTTTTGCATAGAGTGTGCTGGGGGCAGCCCGGAAGTGTCGCCACGCTTCCAGCGCCAACACAGCACGCCCACAACTTCCTAACACGTGCGCCTTTGGAATGTGGGAGGAAACTGGAGCACCCGGAGGAAACCCACGCAGACTCTGGGAGAATGTCAAACTCCTTACAGGCAGTGGTGGGAATTGAACCCAGGTCACCAGCGCTGTGAAAGCATTTGTTGTCCAGTCTATACATTCATAGTATTTGTCAGGTCTACACATTCGTAGTGTCATCAATGTAAAAGGCACCAATGTCACTCATAATACACATTCCAAGCATTTGTGGGGCTGTTACACAGGATGCAGCCCCTCACTACTGGGTTCAAGTTTGTTGTCAATTCACACCATGATTCCAGTACCTAATTCAGTTCTGTATTCTGACACTGGGGCTATTCCAGGTCACACTTCAGGTGCTGTGCCCAGCTGGAGCCAGAACCTCCTTGAGTATTGTATCCAGATCTTGGGGTGCCCAACCTAATTATTGTGCTCAGTTCCGTGGATGGCCAACTTGATTACAACACTGAGTTCTGGTCAGACTGCACGTAATGGAGACTGAGGGGCGATCTGATAAAATTTTATAAAATTATGGGAGGCAGAGATATGGTATCTTTTTCCCAGGGTGGAGACGTCAAATACCAGAGGGCTTTACGGTGAGAGGGGGAAAAGTTTAAAGGAGATTTACGAGGCAAGTCTTTTACACTGAGGGTGGTAAGTGCCAGGGGAGGTGGTGGAAGCAGATACAACAGCAAGGTTTAAGAGGCATTTAGACAGACGCATGAGAAACAAAGGACTGCAGGTGCTGGAATCTAGATGAAAAACACGATGACGCTGGAGGAACTCAGCAGAGAAGAGCAGGCAGTCAACGTTTCGGGTCAGGACCCTTTTTCAGGACTGGGGTACAGTACTGGTGGGAATGGGTCTGTCACTGTAAAACACTGGGGTACAATACTGGTGGGGATGGGTCTGTCACTGTGTAACACAGGGGTACGGTACCGGTGGGGACGGGTCTGTCGCTGTATATCACTGGTTATAGCAGTGCGCCTACTAATGAAGATTTGACAGTTCAAAAGGATTGTGATAATCAACATTGACATATTGTTAATGAGCAGCCCTGACAGAATCCATCTCAATGCAACAGGAACAAGTGCACCAAAAATAGATGCAATCCAATTTCTAGATAATTATGCCCAAGAACCAACAAGGGGTAGACCATTTTGGAGTTAGAAATGTAGCGAGCTACATTTAATTAATAACTTAAAGTTGTGTGAACATTTATTGAAGCAATCACAATAAAATCAAGTTCAACAGTGTGTTCAAAAAGACGAATCGTGAAACAGTTAAGAGTCTAGGTCGGTGTAAGACTGTTGTCCATGTGAGGGGACATTGCCTTAGATAAGCTGGGTGAACCTTCTGGGGAAAGAGGTAGAGCAGTGGACCAAGGTAAATAGCATTTGATTACAGAAAATGTGAAGGACAAAATACAACTAAAAGAAACACAAAAAGGCAAAAAACTGGAACAGATGTTGGTCATTGGAAGAGATGCAAAGGGCAGCAACTGACAATGCAACAGATGGAACTACACGTAGGGGAGTACGAGAAAAGCCCCGCAGAGGTTATCAAAATCACCACAATTTTTTTTAACGTATCTATTAAGAAGATAGTAGTCAGGAGCAATATGGGGAGAGTGGAAATGACAGGCATGCCAAACGATTAATTTGTGTCTCTATATATACAACAGAGAGAGGGGCACCATCCTGGACATCTGACTAAAACTGAAAAGCAAAAAGCTGCAGATGCTGGAAATCTGAAATAAAGCCAAGAGGTACTGGAAATACTCAGCAGATCAGGCAGCATCTATGGAGGGAGAAACAGAGTGCTGAAGTCTGGCTAAAATTTAACCAGAGAGAAGAATTCACCAAAATTAACACAAGCTATTGAAAAATGATGAAGCAACTAATGTGACTGAAGTAATAAATCCTCAGGATCAGATTGTTTCTGTCTCAGGTTTGAAAGGATATAAATATCTTAAATATTCTATTTATTATTTGCTATTTTTCTCAATTTGGGGATCACTTAGTTTGGAAAATGGAGCATGTTGTTGCCCTTTTTAAGGTAGGTTAATTGGCTACTGTAAATTTCCCCTACCATGGGTGTGCGGTAAGGGAATTGAGGTGGTTGATGGGCATGTGAGAGAGAAGAGGCTACAGGAAAATAACTGGGGGAATCGATAGGCGTGTATAGTCTCAATGGGCTGCATGACCTGCAGAGCTGCTCCATGGGGACAGCTTCATTTGAATCGGGCTGGAACCAGTACCTTAGGGAACTCAACAACTTGGGCTGGAGGTAAAGTTTAAAACCATGTGGTTGGGTGGGAAGTTTGAAAAGTTAAAGAGAAAGGACAGTGTGTCAGTGCAGGGTAGTGGACTAGGTAATGATAACCAGACTGTGATGGGACGGGAAAGAACATCCAAGTTGGTAAATTGGTTTATTGTTGTCACAGCTACCGAGGTACAGTGAAAAACTTTGTTTTGCGTGCCGTCCATACAGATCATTTCATCACATCAGTGCATTGAGGTGGTACAAGGGAAAACAATAACAGAATGCAGAATGAAGTGTTACAGTCACAGAGAAAGTGCAGTGCAGGCAGACAATAAGGAGCAAGGCCATAATGAGGTAGATTGTGAGGTCAAGAGTCCACCTTATCATACTAGGGGACTATCCAATAGTCTTATAACAGTGGATAGACGCTGTCCTTGAGCCTGGTGGTGCGTGCTTTCAGGCTTTTGGGGTAGAAGAGAGAATGGCTGGGGTGAGTGGATTCTTTAATTATGTTGGCTGCTTTACCGAGGCAGCAGGAAGTGGAGGTGGAGTCCATCGAGGGGAGGTTGGTTTTCATGATGTGATGAGCTGTGTCCACAACTCTCTGCGGTTTCTTGTGGTCTTGGACAGAGCAGTTGCCATACCAAGCTGTGACGCATCCGGTGGTGCATTGATAAAAATTGGTGAGGGTCAAAGGGAACATGCCAAATTTCTTTAGGCTCCTGAGGAAGTAGGGGAGCTGGTGAGCTTTCTTGCCCATAGCGTATGTGTGGTTGGAACATGACAGGCCATTGGTGATGTTCACTCCTAGGAACTTGAAGCTCTCAACCCTCTTGACCTCAGCACCATTGATGTAACCCGGAACATGTGCACTGCCCCCTTCCTGAAGTCAATAACCAGCTCTTTTGTTTTCCTGACATTACAAAATGCAAAATTTAGAGCAGCTCCTGATAAAAAGACAATATTAAAGTTTTTTTTAACTGAACGCACTTAGCAAGGTAGATGAATTGAGGACACAAATGGAAATAAATTGGTGCAGTCTTAAAGCCATCAAGGAGATACAGTTAAGCTGGGAACTCAATACTCCAGTGTAGATGGCAGTTTGGAAGGATAGCTCTCAGGAGCAGCAGGGTGAGGTAGCTCTGCTAATGAAGGATGAGATCATCACAGCAGCAAGGATGGTTTGGAGATCAAGCTGTCGAATCAGTTTGGATTGAAATAATCGATAGCTTGGGAAGGAAGTCACTGGTGGGCCTAATCTATTGGCATTGCTTGACAGTAACTACCCTGCAGAACAGAGGGCAATAAAACTCCGATAATCCAGCACATTCAGAACCTTGGTGGTACCGGACTGGCAGATTTTTGTTTGGACTATTGGATGTCATTCCTGACACTGCCCAAAGACACTTTTAACTCACTTTCTTTCGATGTTACTTTATAATAAATGTTCCAGTGAACCTGATAAGTTTCAGTTTCAGGGAAGTGCAGGAACCAGTGTTCCATTGAGTCTTGAGTCTCAGGGGAATGGGGGGGGGGCGTGGGGAAACATCTCCGGTGAGCAGGATGTCAAACCATTGGGATTTCTAAGTAGTCGGATAGCAGAATATTGGAGATCTACTGAGAAACTCAAGAAATAATGGAGGCTTTTCAAGAAAAGGGCTGGAATAGTCTTGAGGGACTTTAATCTTTACATGATTAAGCAATTCAAATCGGCAAGGGTATCCTTGAGGAAGGACGGTTTCTTTGAACACTACATTGTAGAACCAACCAGGGAACAGGCTATTTTAGATCTTGTCATGTGCAATGAGACAGAATAAATTAATGATCTCAGAGTGAAGACTCTCTGGGGAAGAATGATTAGAACATGTTAAAACCTCATCCAGTTTGCGAATGAGAAACCTAGGTCTGAAACTGGTGCTTAAACTCACTTAGAGGCAACCGCAAAGGTAGGAAGACAGAGTTGACTAGAGTGGACTGAGAAAATGGATTTAAGCAATGATACATAAGCAATAGCAGACATTTCAGGAGAGAGTTCAGAACTCTGAACAAAGATATTCTGTGGAGCATTCACCTCTGTATGAGAGGGATGATCCATTTGAGGCTAAAGATGGTATTAAGTTAAAATAAAGGACTAACAATGATGCAAAGATTACTGTGAGGCCAGAAGATTGGGGAAATTTTAGAAATCAGTTAAAGATAATTTTTTTTTAAAAAGTGGAAGAAAATAGATTATTAGAAAAATCAGCAAGAAAGCCAAAGAGAGCTTCTATGTGTATAAATAGAAAGAGCATAGATAAGGTAAAGATTGGTTCTTTAGAAGAGACTGTGGAATTAATACTGGGAAATCAGGACATAGCAGAGACATTAACAAAGTTTTTTTATTTGTCTTCATAGTAGAGGACACTAAAAACATTCCAATAATAGAAGAAATTCCAGGGCCAGAAGGAAGGGAGGAGCTAAAAACAATCAAAGTCACTGGGGAAAAGGTACTTGGTAAATTAATGGAGCTACAACCTGACAAGTCCTGCAGAGCTGACGACCTGTACACTAAAGTCTTACAGTACGTGGCTACAGAGGTAGTTGATGCGTTGGTCATGATTTTCCAAAGTTCCCTTGATTCTGAAAGTTCCCAATGGATTGGAAATTGAACAGTTCCCCTATACAATGAGATGGACTAGGACCTCACAATCTACCGTGTTGTGACCTTGCACCTTATTGCACTGCACTTTCTCTGTAGCTGTGACACTTTACTCTGTACTGTTATTGTTTTTACCTGTACTACCTCAATGCACTCTGTACTGACTCAATGTAACTGCACTGTGTAATGAATTGATCTGTACGATCAGTTTGTAAGACAAGCTTTTCATTGTACCTCAGTACAAGTGACAATAATAAACCAATACCAACCAATACCAATACCTTATTCAAAAAAAGAAGGGAATTAAGACAACTGACACGTGGAAAATGTAGGAATCTATTCTTTTTCTTTTTGTTCTTCTTAGGCAGTCCCATGGGATCAAGGATGACTTGCTTCCACTCTGGTTTTGAGGTGACTCTTCCAAAGATGGGTTAAGCGATATCCAAAGGGATGGGCAGGGATGCCTTTCTGCACTCAGCCACTACTGAAGCCATACCGTCATCCCCAACAACCTGATCAAAAACAATAGCATCAACAGGATCACTTAACCACAAGAAGATCGATGCCGAGGCTCTCAAAGACCACAGCTCTTCTCAGACAGAATCTCACAGAGCAAGGGAAACAAGAGAAGCAAAGGACTGAAGGTGCTGGAATCTAGATGAAAAGCACAATGATGTTGGAGGAACTCAGCAGGCCAGGCAGCGTCCATGGAGAATGTGCTCAAAGCCTCCACGGATGCTGCCTGGCCTGCTGAGAATGCCACAGAGCTCCTGGCCGTTTCAACCGCCACATCGACCTGTCTGTCCTTGGCTTTCTCGACGGCCAGGGTGAGGCCAAATGCAGACGAGAAGAACAACACCTCGTAGTCTGCCTGGGTAGTCTACAGCCCAATGGTGTGAACAGTGAATTTTCCAATTTCAGATAACCCACTTCCCTGTGTTACTATCTGACCAACCCAGGTTCTCTCACCCCATCGTCTTGCCAACCTCCTCCCACCCAGACCCCTGTGACTGCTCTAAGTGTGGTCTAAGCAGAGTTTTGTGGAGCTGCATCATTACCTCTTAATCCGAAATGTTGACAATTTCTTTCCCTCCACAGATGCTGCCTGACCCGCTGAGTTCCTCCAGCAGTTTGTTTGTTGCTCCGTCAGAACACCTGTTGTCTTCCAGTTTACGGGAGTGGCAGAGGGTAACAGGTGGAGTCTGCCACAATCGCCACCTCTGGAGAGCCCCTAACCCCCTTCTCTGCCGAGAGGAACCGGCCCTGGTTTGATGGGAATGACGAGGAGACCAGTGAGGTCATTAACCACAAACATAAGGCGTTGCTGGATCGGAAGTTCCATGTTCACTCAAGGTCCGAGAAACCACTCGACGGGCACCTGAGGGAGAGGTCCAGCAGGAAGCCCGGGACCTAAGAACAGATGGTGGGTGGAAAGAGGGCAGGAGGCTCAGCAACTCGCTAACAGCCGTGACATATCAGGGCCATCTATGGCCCAGCCACTGCAGGGTCCAGCTAACAGAGAGCCAACAATGCAGGCAAACTCATGGAGGATGGAGAGGCAGTCAGTGCCCACAGGAAGATCTCCTCAACCACCAATGTATTTGACACCAGTGCCCTTGACTCCATTCCCACCAGCCCATTCAGACTAGCCTTGTCTCCACTCCTGACTGACAAAGAGGTTAAGAAAGGCTGTAGCCCAACAAAAGGATAACAAAGTGTCGGGTGTGGATGGCGTCCCCCACTGAAGTTCTAAGATTCAGCAGTGGAGAGCTTCAGTCACAAATCCACAGCATCTGAGGAGAGGGGGATACACCAGGGGAGGGACCTCAGAGATGCCGTGATTGTGACCATCCTCAGGAAGGGAGATGAGTGGCAACTACAGAGGGGTCTCCCCACCTCCTCCACAGGGAAAGTCTTCACCAGGGTCTTCCCCACTCACCTGCTCCCCCGTGGCTGAAGAGCTGCTCCCTGATACAGAGTGGATTCCGTCCATCCAGAGGCACAGTGGACAGGACCTTCACCACGTGGCACTTCCAAGAAAAATGCAGGGAGCAGTCCCGCCCACTTCTATGTGGCCTTCCTTCACCTCACCAAAGCCTTTGATTCCATCAGTCAGGAGTGGCTCCTCCTCAAATCCATGGAGGATAGTGGCACGACATTTGGAAAATCAAGCAGAGATACCCTGATGTTATGAAAGGGAAATCATATCCGTCCGTGAAGCAAAATCGATAGGTCATGTGAGCGGGCAAAGGCTTTCCAGATGGACCCCGACGTGGAGAAATGTGAAGTTATCCACTTTATGAATAAAAATGGAGAACGTTCTTTAACTGGAAGGAGACATCGGAATGCAGCTAAACCGAAGGATCAGAAAGTTACTGTGCAATAATTAGGCAGGCAAATGGAGTGGTGGGCTTTACTGCAAGGGGGGATTGGAATATAACACTGGGAAGACTTGCTACTCCTGCTTCTACTTCTTATGGTCTTACCAGTTAGTTTGGAATCTGGCTAAACAGCAGAAGATGAAGAACATGGATCGTGGGTTATTTTCGGGATGTGATCAGTGATGTTCCACAAGAATCTGACTTCCAGCATTTATTCATCACACTTATAAGTGACTTAAGGTGATGGGAGTGAAAGCCACATATCAAAGTTTGCCTCTAAGATGAACACAGGCAGCACTGCTTAAGGATTAAACTCATAGACCGAAAAAAATGGGCAAGGCTGTGTGGCAAATGGGTTTCAGCAAAGGCCCCAAAGTGAACAGAACAAAAAGTTGCCCCTGGCCCTGAGTCTCTCCTCGCTAATTCTAGGTTCTCTAGACAAGTGAGACAACCTCTCAACATCCATCCTGGCACATTCTTTCAGAACCTGACGTACTTTAACAAATTTGCTTTTGTCCTTCGAAGTTCCAAAGGACGCTCAGCTCTGAGGAAAACTGTCTCATCTGAGGATCCAAGCTTGTAAACCTTTGTTGCACCATCTCTCTGCCAAGGTTAACCCATCCCCAGAGAGAGACTAGTAATGTGCAGCATCCCTCAGGCGTGGACTCAGAAAAGTTCTGTACAATTATAGCCAGACCTCCTTATTCTAGTTCTTCACCTCCCTTTGCAATAAAGGCCATTTGCCTTCCTTATTGGTTGGTGTTGCTGTTTACTAATTTTCTGTGGTTCATACACCCAAATCTCTGAGTACCAACATTCAACAGTTCTTTTCCTGTTAAACAATTTTTCTACTCTTCCTAACCGCATACTTTCTGACATCAGACACCATCTGATAACCTCTTACATACTCACTCAATCTGTCTTACTACCTTTGCAATCTCTTCGTTCTCCTCATAGTTTACTGTCCTCTTCAGCGGTGTATCATCAGTTTATGTACAGCTCCCTCCACCCAACATCAGACTGTAACTAGCTGAGGCCCAAGCACTGAACCAAGGGAACCCTAATACTCACGGCCTGTCATAGAAACATAGAAATGTAGCAAAAAGGAGCAGGAGAAGGCCACTGGGCTCTTTGAGCCTACTTCACCAAAGCTCCCTCTCAGTACCATATTCCCACTCTCTCCAATACCCCTCCATGCCTTGACATCTATTTATCTCCTTCTTAAACACCACTGCCTGCTGTGGTGGAGAATTCCACAGAGTGGCCATTCCCTGAGTGAAGATTTTTCTCTTCATCTCAGTCCTAGTGTTTCACCTCATACCCTGAGACTGTGACCTATGGCTGAATGCCCCTCAATGAGGAGAATCATCCTCCCTGCATTCTGCACATCAAGCTCTGTCAGAATTTTGTATTTTGTATTCTTCAGTGAGATCTCTCATTCTTCTAAACTCCAGGGGAAGCAGTCTAGTTGACCCACGACCCTCCCACAATAGATTCTCCATCCTGGAATTTTCAATCTGAAAATGTCCCTTTCATTCGGGTATTTTTCTCTGACAGTTAATCAATTCTCTTCATTAATAGAATCATAGAGTCATACAGCACAGAAACAGGCCCTTCGGCCCAACTAGTCCATGCCAACCAAGATATCCATCGAGGCTGGTCCCATTTGCCTGTGTTTGGACCACATACCTCTAAACCTTTCCAATCCATGCACCTGTCCAAATGTCTTTTCAATGTTGTTATTGTACCACTTCCTCTGGCAGCTCGTTCCATGTGCGGACCACTTCCTCTGGGTGAAAAAGTTGCCCCTCAAGTTCCTACTAAATCTTTCCCCTCTCACCCTAAAGCTATGCCCTCTAGTTCTTGATTACCCAACCCTGGGGAAAAGACTGAGTGCATTCACCCTTTCTATGCCTCTCATGATTTTATATACCTCTGTAAAATCATCCCTCCATCTCCTCCGCTCCAAGAAAAGAAGTCCTAGCCTGCCCAACCTCTCCCTATAACTAAGTCCCTCGGGTCCTGGCAACATCCTTGTAAATATTTTCTGCACTCCTTCCATCTTAATGACATCTTTCCTATAGCAGGGTGACCGAAACCGAACACAATACTCGAGGTGCAGCCTCACCAACGTCTTGTGCAACCGCAACAACAACATCCTAACTTCCATATTTATTACTTTCAATCCCATAAATTCTTCACTCATGGCAATGTTTTAAATATCTTGTGGAATTCTAATTATACTACAGCCACCAATATCTCTTCCTCTACCCTGATTTCACCATCTGCAATTCTTTTGTTTAGTCATGTTTCCAGAACTGGGCATAGCTGGCAAGGTCACCGTTTAATGCCAATCTATAACTGCCCTCGAGAAGATGGTAATGAACTTCTGCAGCTCCTCAGGTGAAGGTACTCCCACTGTGCTGCTAAGGGATGTGTTCCAGGACTTATAACTAGTGACACTGAAGGAATGGCTGTATTTTTCCAAGGGAGGATGGTGTGTCACTTGGAGGGGAACCTACAGGTGGTGATATTCCCCTGTACCTATTACCCTTATCCTTCTTCGTGGAAGAGGTGACTGGTTTAGGAAGTCCTGTCAGACTATCTAGGGCAGGTAACTGCAATACATTTTGTAGATGGGACAGGCTGCAGTCACTGCATACTGCTAGTGCAGGGGATCAATGCTTAGAGTGGTCAATAGGGATCCAATCAACTGAGCTGCTTTGTCCTGGATGGTGTGAAGCTTCTCCAGTGTTATGGGAGCAGTACCCATCCCAACAAGATGAGAGTATTCCATCACACTCCTGACTTGTGCCTTTTACATAGTGGAAAGG
>JAUZTB010081250.1:0-15882 GCA_034780895.1 Rhynchobatus australiae
CCCCCACCCCTCAACAGAGCCTCCCGGCGACTCACTGGATTTGTCTGGATGGTTCCAATGGAAGTCCCGAATTAGGGAGGGGTCCAATATGAAAGAGCGAGGAACCCAGGAACGTTCCTCCGTTCTCTATCCCTCCCAATCGACCAAGTACTGCAGGCCCCTACCCCGATGGCATAATCCAATAAACGCCGGACAGTGTACGCTGGGTCGTCATCAACAAACTGGGAGGTGGGAGGGGGTTTGGCTGGAGGTTACAATGGACAGCCAGCCATCGGATTCACCTGAGACACGTGCAAAGTGAGATGTATCCTCAGGGTCTTAGGCAATTTGATCCGGACTGTTGTGGGATTAACGATCCACTCAATTTCAAAAGATCCCAAGAAGCGAGTAGCTAATTTCTTGGGCTCATCTTTGAAGGCGATGTCCTTAGCCGAGAGCCAAACCTTTTGCCCAGGCTGGTACACTGGTGCGAGAACCCGCAGACGATCAACCCAAATTTCGGGTTGCGGTCAGCAGTAGGGAGCAGGGTCGCAGGTGTGTCCTCCCAGAACTTGCGGCAACGGTGGAGATGGTCTTGAACTGAGGGAACAGCGATATCTTCTTCGCGGATGGAGAACAGATGGGGTTCGTACTCGAGCGAGCATTCGAAGGGGGATATAGCAATGCAGATCAGACAGTTGTGGGCATACTCAACCCAAGCGAAGTGGGTGCTCCATGTCGAAGGGTCATTTGCCGTTATGCAGCGTAGTGCTGTTTCCAAATCTTGATTCTCCCGCTCCGTCTGGCCATTTGTCTGGGATGGAAACTAGACGATATGGTTACAGATGTTCCAAAGGCCTGACAAAAGGACTTGCATACGGATGAGACAAACTGGGGACCCCAGTCGGAGACAATGTCTGCAGGAATCCCGTGGAGACGGAAGACGTGCTGGACGACCAAGTCGGTTGTCTCCCTAGATGTTGGGAGTTTGGGAAGGGCCACAAAATGCACTGCTTTGGAAAAGCTGCCCACAATGGTGAGGACAGCAGTGTTCCCGTGAGAAGGGGCAGTCCCGTGACAACATCCAGGGCGACATGGGACCACGGATGGATAGGGGCGAAGCAGTCCAGCAGGTGGTCGGTGGGAGGCTTTTACACGGGCGCAGACAGTACAGGCAGAAACAAAGGAACGAGTATCAGCATTCAAGGTGGGTCACCAGAACGGTTTCCTCAAGAGAAAAAGCGTCTTGTCAATTCCCGGAGGACAGATGAAACGAGAAGATTGTCCCCAATGCAGGACCTGAGACTGCACGGACTCTGGCACAAAAAGTTGGTTGGGTGGTCCATTGCCTGGGTCTGTTGGGCTTTCTTCACTGCAGCGTCAATCTCCCAGGCGAGGGCCGCCACCACACAGGACTGGAGAAGGATACTCTCGGGGATCGGATGGTCTTCTTCGGTAGAGTATTGCCGGGAGAGAGCATCGGGCTTCCCGTTCTTGGAGCCAGGACGATATGTTTGCATAAACCGGAACATACCATAGACTAATGCCCACCGTACTTGACGGGAATTCCGGTGTTTCGCAGCCCGTATATATTCCAGGTTCTAATGATCTGTCCACAGGATAAACGGATGTTTTGATACCTCTGGCCAGTGCCTTCACTCTTCTAAACGCAAGCTTGACTGCGATAACTTCCGGTTCCCGCAGTTGAGTTCAGCGGGGGACAACCGACAACAAAAAAGACACAGGGGTGCAGTCTCTGATCCAAGCTAGACCGTTGAGAGAAGACCGCTCTCACGCCAGAGTCGGAGTCGTCGACCTCCACAATGAATTGGCGGGAGGGGTCCGGTTGGACCAGGATAGGAGAGGACGTGAAGGGTTTCTTCAGGTCCGAGAAAGCCGAGTCATATTCGGGATTCCACGGAAAAGGGACTTAAAGTGAAGCAAGTTGAGTAAGGGGCGCCGCTTCCCAACTATAATCCCTAATGAAACGGCGATAGAAATTCGCAAACCCCAGAAACCGTTGGAGTTGTTTGCGCGTCGTGGGTCGAGGCCACTCCTCCACTGCCCAGATCTTCTCAGGATCAGCCCTGATCGTCCGCTCTCAATCCTGAGAAGCTGACGGAGGGGACATGGAATTCACATTTCTCGAAGTGCTGGTTTGACGAAGAGCTGGTTCTCTCAAAGCCTCTGGAGAACCGAACGGACATACTGAGTGTGTTCCTGAAGACTACTGGAGAAGAGCAGAATGTCATACAGATAGACAAATACAAATCGATTTATGAAGTCTCGTAGGATATCATTGGTCAGCACTTGGAAGACGACAGGAACATTGGTAAGGCCAAATGGTATTCAAAGTGGCCGAGAGGGGTATTAAAGGCTGTCTTCCACTCATCCCCCTCCCTTATCCTGGCCAGGTGGTAAGCACTTCGTAGGTCAAATTTATAGAATATGGTGGCCCCGTGCAGAAGTTCGAACGCGGAATTGATGAGCGGCAGTGGATTCTTGTTTCGAATTGTTATGTTATTGAGGCCCCGGTAGTCAATGCACGTGCGCAGCTAGCCATCCTTCTTTCCCACAAAGAAGAATCCTGCACCCACCGTGGAGGAGGATGGGCCAGGAATGCCAACCGGGATAGATTCATTGATGTATCTATCTTGCTTCCCTCTCTGGTGGGGACAGGATATATAGCTGACTGGTAGTAGCGGAGCCCCGGGGAAGATGTCGATTTCACAATCGTATGGGCGGTGAGGAGCCTCTTGAGTCACATACATGACTCGGTGTGTTTCTATTGTTGTTGGGACGTAACAGCAACTGAAGATTCGAGGGAAGAACTGCTAGAAAGGGTCAAGTTGCGTCTTAATAAATGTTCCATGATGTTCGATCTCCCAGCTACACAATTCCATGACCCTAGTAATGAAGTTGTCTCTCCCGCTGTCCTTCTACAACACTCTGTCTAACTATACTGCGGACTTGAGGGATCCTTCAGCTTGTATAACACGCCCTTTTGTTCCGCAGTAATCCTTGGAGCCTTCCTACTCGTAGTGCATGTCTTGCCCTTATGCGTCCTCCTACGACGCACTTACTTGAATTAAATTCCATCTTCCATTGACCTTCCCGTCTTACTAACATATTAATATGTCATGGTGCTTCAAGATATCCTCTTCTTGTTCCGTCATGCCTGATTTTCGTTGGCTAACTGGGGGCACTCCATGTTCCTGACCGACACTCTTGCCTCTCCCCAACATTTTGTCCGCTACATTGACGACTGCATTGGTGCCGCTTCCTTCAACCTTGAGGAGCTCTTTTGTTTCATCAACTTTGCTTTTAACTTTCATCTCAGCTTCAAGTTCACTCGGTCTACCTCTGACACCCTTCTGAGGAGACAGCTTATCAATCGACATCTAAAACAAACCGACAACAACCTCGACTACACCTCCTTCCAAACTGTTACATCAAAAGACACCATTCCCCTTTTCAGTTCTCCATCTCCTCCACATCTGTTCTCACAAGGAGGCCTTTCACTCTAGGACATCTAACCTGTCTCCGTTTGTCAGAAAAGGAATTTCCCGACAATTCCATCTCCTCTATTTTCCGCACCTGCCTTTACAAGTTCACCCCAGAGAGAACAGTGATCAACTCCGCACCTATAACCTACTACCCTATTCATCCAACTTCGCAACTTCGGCCATTTACAACGGGATCCCACCACCAAGCATATATTCTCCTGCCCTCCTCCTATTTCGGCAGGGTTCACATTCTCCGTGACTCCCTCGTCCATGGAACCCTCATACATATCCCCTCCCCCTCTAGGAACTTCACCAATTGCGCCCTCCAGGGCTATAAAGAGTCCTTCTGGCTGACGTGTTGTTTCGGAGTACCTCGATGATATTCGTGATACACATCTTGTGCTCCAGGCGCGGCCTCCTCTACATCCGTGATAGCGGACGCATATTGAGGGACCATTCGCAGAGCAGTTTCGCTCAGTCCGCTGTGGCATCTGGGATATTCCGATGGCCATTTGAATACTATTTCCATTCCACAGCAACATGTCTGTCCGCGGCCTCCTCTGCTGCCAAGTGAGTGTTATCGGAATATAATAGAGGAAAAGCAAATCATATTCTGCCTGCACAGTCCTCAACCTGGCGGCATGAACATAGAATTCTCAATATTCTGGCAACCGCTCCCGTCGGTCTTTTTTTCATTTTTTTTTCTTTTCTCTGTTACCCTAATCCACCGGCCCCCACTACCCTATCTACTTCCCTTTCCCATCCTTTCGAAATTTCCATCACTCACACACTCCTCCACTGCTTGCTCTCCCTGCCCTCCGCCCTTTAATCCATGCTCTGCCGTCCAGCCCTTTGTCAATTCAGCATATCACTTCCCAGTTTCTGACATAATTCCTATTTTCTCTCTCTCATCAACCTGTCAAACCTTCACTTGGATCCACATATCATCTGCAAGCCCTTGCTCCACCCCGTCCTTCCAACGTTTTATACCAGCCATTTTCCCTGCTTATCACCAGGGCAGCTGAAGGGTCTGTACCCGGAAGGTCGATAGCCCATTTCCCTTCATCGGTGTTGCCTGACCCATTGAGCTTCTCCAGCAACCTGCATGTTGCCTTGAACTATTAGTAGTTGACTTTAGAAATATAAGATTTGACCTCATTAAAACTGAATTTTAAATGGGGAGTTAACCTTTACCCTAGCGTGGCCATCTGTAGGCAGAAGTCACTGCTCCAAATCAAAGAGTCGAGCCTTCAATAGAGATGAAAGGTTTATTTCTTCACTCACGAGCGCTGGTAGTCAGAATCGTATTTATTATCACTGATGTATGTGGGGAAATATGTTGTTTTGTGGCTGATGTACAGAACAAAACGAAACAGTACTACAGGTTGTAAAACTAAATAGAAAATGCAAAAGAGGAGGAATGAGGTAGGGTTCATCGGTTCGTGGACCGTTCAGAAATCTAATGGAGTGGAATAAGCTGTTTCTTAAAAAATGTCAGTGTGGGTCTTCAAGCTTCTGTACCCCCCTCCCCAATCGTAGTAAAGTGAAGAAGACATGCAACTGGTGAAAAGGGTCGTTAATGATGCTTGACGCCTTACTTGATCTGAGAACAATAGGGACTATTCCAATGTTTCAGGCGGGGAGGCTGCAGAGATTTAGTGGCTGGATATTTTCAAGAAAGGTGTTGATAATTTGTCATACAAGGGAAGTGGGATTACTTCAGCTCAGTGACGCTGTTAAATTGTAGAGAAAATGGAATGTTATCTTCTTTATCCTTCGTGTTCGTGCAATTCTCGTTATAGCCCGGTTATTCAGATCTCCAAACCGTATCAGAAAATAATAAACGCTTCAATTATATTAAACGATCCAGTCAGTCCATGAGTCCCAAAATACAGCACGGACTCACTGCAGATCAGATCCTTAGAACTTCTCGGTAACGAGGCAGGAGATAATAATGATAGTCCTCACTTTATCACGGCACATCAAGCTAATAACACAATTCAAGAAATTAAGCAGTTCAGAAAAAAAGAAAATAATGCTGAAAACATAATACAGCACCCAAACCCAGAAGTCGCCACTAAATCATTCCCAGATCCACCAGGAACTAAAACAAAGCGGGCACTGCAGAACGGCGAAACATTCAATACTGGATTAGTAACTTTACTTCATAAATACGACAAATTACTTAAGAAAAGCAGTTGACATTTCAGAAAAATAAAGCAACACATAACAAAGGATGATGAAAAAAAACATAACGAGACTGATCTCAAAACAATTTGACAGCTGAGAGAAATAACTGGGCCACTTAGCAAACCAAAGGAATATGTTAAATGGCTTACATCCATCCAGACATCGGATAACGTCATCAAGGTGATTTCAAACCATTTTACACAGCTCAAGGAAGGTGCCAGACCAGATTTATCTTGTCCGTTGTTCTAAAGTACTCCTTCAATGGAACATCAGCCACTAGCCCAGACACATTTCCCAAGGAGATGTCGAGTGTAGCCTCTTCTCTCGCAAGACCAAATATATATTGCTTCTGGAAACATACACAGAAACAAATTATGCCCTATTTATAGTACTTGACAACTACAGCAGTCCCAGTGCATACTCAGAGACATAAATCAACTGGCATTCCTTCCCTACTCTTCCTCTTGGCAGTTAATATTTCCCTACATATGTGCTTCTTTAGTTCCCGATCGCCAGCGCAGGCCCTATTGTATCATCCCATCGAGTGATCTCTCCTTTCTTATTTCTCACTTCTACCCCAATCACCATTCTGCCCTCCCCACGAAATATCCTCTCTCGGTATCACTAGATTGATCTCCGTAATCACTATCGCAACTCCCTCTCCTCTATTATCCCCACCTCTATCACGCCAGAAGAACATGTACACAAAACATTGAGCTGCAAGTCCTGCATATTCCTTTGTGCCTATCCATGCCATGAGTTCAGCTGCCTTTATTGCGAACTTCCTCTTTGAACAAATGCAGTGTTGGCTATCAGACCTACTTCCTTCCCTCTCCTGCCCCTGCCCGTCCTTCCTGCAGGATTTGCTCGCATTAACTTCGACGTTTATTTTTTGAATGTTCCCACCTGCTGCACCAATACCTTGAGTTTAAGCTCTATGAGACGAGTTAAAATCCTCAGAGTAGGTCCATCAAATAACTGCACAGAGACATTGGATCCCCATCCAGTCCATATGCAACCCGTCACTGTGGTACAGGTCAACTTTGTCCGAGATAACGCCGTAATTGTCAAAATAGCTGATGGATCCGTCCTTTTAAGTATTTCATTTTATTTTCAATTAGTCCAAATTTCAGCTATATTAATCGTTGTGGGTCATCTGAACATTTTGTGCTGCTTTACTACTTACCATTAATTTAAGGATCAGCATCGTGTGCTTGCGTTGCCTTTTCGTTTCGGTGACGAACTGTTTACTCAATTCCCCTGGCAGAGATATTTCATTGCGTTCCGTTCCGTATTTTACTCGAGCAGGAACAAGGCCTGGTATAATATTAACTAAACGAGCAGCACTATAATGTCCAGAAGATCTAATAACATTCATCTGAAGCAACGAATATTGTATCTGCAACATGAAAATCAGAATGATGTGTTTCGTTTTCGAAAATATTACTGAATTCACATGCCCTGTCAGTATCTTTGCAACAATGATTACAACAACATCGACTCGTTGTGCAGCTCCCCATTAACGGATACACTTGAGCTCACGAATAAGGACTGGGATATGTAAGTCGTTAGTAGTAATTGATGGTGAAAAATGTGTCACATTTTTTTCTGAAATAGACGCAAAATGAGCGAGAAATTTAGATGCATTTCCGGGTCATGCCAGGACTGAGACACAACAAATAATGTCTGCACGATTTGGTCGGATTGTGCGGTAAGTGATATTTCAGGTTTAGAAAAATCGCAACAAAGTGAACCTCCAGCACAATTCAGGCCCTTCGGACATAAAGCTGTGCCGAACATGTCCCTACCTTAGAAATTACTAATGGGTTATCCATCTCCCTCTATTTTTTCAGCTCCATCTGTCTATGCAAAAGTCTGTTGAAATACCCTAGCGTATACGCCTCCAGCACCATTGCCGGCAGTACTTTCCACGCACTCGCCACTCTCTGAGTAAAACACTTTCCTCTGATATCTGCTCTATCCCTACACCCCAGCACCTTAAACCTGTGTCCTCCTGTGGCAACCATTTCAGCCCTGGTAAAAAAGCCTCTGACTATCTATACGATCAATGCATCTCTTCATCTTATACACCTGTCAGCCGCCCTCCCCTCCACCATCCTTCTTCGATCCAAGGAGAAAAGCCTAAGTTCCCTCAATCTGTTTTCACAAGGCATTCTCCCCATTCCAGACAGCATCTTTGTAAATCTTCGCTGCACCATTTCTATGGGTTCCACGTCCTTCTTGTAGTGAGGAGACCAGAACTGAGTACAGTATTGGGGTCTGACCAGGGTCCTACATAGCTTCAACATTACGTCTCGGCTTCTAAATTCAATTCCACGATTGATGAAGGACAATGTGCCATATGCCTTCCTTACCTCAGTGTCAACATGTGCAGCTGCTTTGAGCCTCCTATGAACTCGGACCCAAAGATCCTTCTGATCCTCTACACTGCCAAGAGTCCTACCATTAATACTATAATCTGCTATCATATTTGGCCTACCAACATGAACCTCTTTACACTTATCTGGGCTGAATTCCATCTGCCACTTCTCAGCCCAGTTTTGCATCCGATCTATATCTTGCTGTAATCTCTGATAGCCCTCCACACTATCCAAAACACCTACAACCTTTTTTTTCATCTACAAACATACTAACCCATCGCTCTACTTCGTTGGAAGAAATGACAAAGAGTAAGGGTCACAGAACATATCCCTGATGTACACCACTGGTCACCGACCCCCATGCAGAATAAGACACTTCATAACCGCTCTTTGCTTTCTGCAGGCCAGCCAGTTCTGGATTCACACTGAAATGTCCCCTTGGATCCCATGCCTATTTACTTTCTCAATAAACCTTGCATGGGGTACCTTATCAAATCCCTTGCTGAAATCATGCAGGCTACATCTAATTCTCTCTCTTCATTGATGTGTTCAGTCACATCCTCAAAAAATTCAATCAGGCTCGTAAGGCAGGACCTGCCCTTGACAAAGCCATGCTGACTATTACTAATCATATTGTACCTCTCCAAATATTCATAAATCCTGCTTCTCAGGATCTTCTCCATCAGCTTACCAACCAGTGAAGTAAGACTCACTAGTCTATAATATCCTGGGCTATCTCTGTTCACTATCTTGAATAAGGGAACAACATCCGCAACCCTCCAATCCTCCGGAACCTCTCCCGTCTCCATTGATGATGCAAAGATCATCGTCAGAGGCTCCGCAATCACCTCCCGCTTCTCCCACAGGAGCCGGGGTACATCACATCCGGTCCGTGCGACTTATTCAACTTGATGCTTTCCAAAAGTTCCATGACCTCATCTTTCTTAATATCTACATACTCAGGCATTTCAGCATTCTGCAAGTCCTCTCTGCAATCACCAAGATCTTTTTCTGTAGTGAATACTATTGTAAAGTATTCATTAAGTGCATCTGCTGTTTCTTCCGGATCCATACACATTTCCCTACTGTTGCACGTGATAGATTCTATTGTTACGCGCCTTATCCTCTTGCTCTTCACATACTAGTAGAATGCCTTGTGGTTTTCCTTCATCCTACCCGCCAAGGCATTCCCATATCCCCTTATGGATCTCCTGATAGATTCTTAATTTCCTTACTGTTAGCCTTATACTCTTCCAGATCTCTAATATTTTGTCAATGACTGTCCATGACTGATCTGAATTTGATGCACATTAACATTCAGCTGACAATCTCTTGTTGTTCACACAACTCGTTCACGACAGTAATAAATTCAGTCGCTCCATATCCACTTCCATTGCTTTCCATTGTTAAAATATCATTGCTCATCGATGCTCGTCACTGACCACACATAATATCACTGCTTTTCCATATCCATCACTGAACACACCAACAATATTCCTCGTGACAAACGCTGAAGAGAAACACACAATATCAAACATTATGCACGGTCATCCCTGACCGCACTGCCACAAGTTATTCAAGCCCAATGCAGAGAACAGTGGTAATGCATTTAATTGTCAAAATCCGTTCAATGGCCGGCCAATAAACTGAGTGATGCCTCAGATAACTGCAACGTTCACCACCAAACCTTCACTGAAATGCTTCAGTGTTAATACTGAAAAAATATATAGTATCATAGACATCGAGAGATGACTGACTTACTGATGGGTAGTAACTATTGGGTCAGCATGCTGTGAAATTTATTGTCATGAGTATATGTTCAACTGTGTTCACTATTAGGCGCGTCCCTTTTTCAAATTACGAGCGCATAAATCAACAGTAAAGTAACAATCAATAGCGCTTTCAAAATTTAAACATCATTTTTTATATTTTTGTCGCAGTGATAACAGGAAAGATCCTAATGGTTGAACAGAAAAAAATACAACGTGTGACCAACAAATTGCTCTTTTTTTATATCAGTGTCCTAGCAACACTCTTAATGTTTATAAATGTGGGGGAGAAGCACACATTGAGTTCCGGTGTGATGATATCGGCAGTTGTCTCTTTTTATTGGCTCGTGTTTACACCTGAGAATCCGAGGGCTTTCCCGACATTCCGTCCAACAAGTTCAAATGAAACTCAGCGTCATTTGCACCATGTCATCAGCAAAAGCTGTCCTTTGTTGATATCTCATACCTTGATTTACAACTGAAGCTCGTTCATGTATTTCAGTTATAAGCCTTGGTAAATGTTCAAGGGAATTTAACTCTGTTTCAGTGTGATGAATGCTGCATAGAAATACGAACAACTCTGTCATGTTTTATGTGTCTTGATGAAGCACGAAGAGAGAATCCGTGCCCATCACAAATGGAATTAATTCCAACTCTGAACACGTGAAGCTGACCTGTTGAAGTTCTGCACTGAAAGATGCAAAGAATACAAATCTGTTCTTGTATAAATTGGCACTGATGAGTTCATACACTTTGTGCTTTAAATATCAGCATTTTATTCTAATGCGAAAAAAACTCTTCAAATAGCTGAATAATATTTCACCGTCAACTGATCTGGATATCATACAGTGAACAGAAGACTGTATGTCAATGTTGGAAAATGAGATCGATGACAGTATTCGTCTCGTCGTTCTCAGAAAGCGTTCATTGCAATAAAAAATGTCATTGCTTGTGCAAGAACTTAATTTACCAGTTTGACATGATCACTGCCATTCCAGGCTTCTCAATGACCACACTGATAATATCACAAAAGACTGCAGTTGATGGAATATGAGGCAGAAAACAACCTTTCGGAGGGGTTCAGAGTATGAGGCAACGTCCGCGGAGTGAAATAGAAACTCTCCGTTGTCGCTCAAGATTTCGGCCCATCACTGACCACAATATCAGTGCCTCTTTTTCTCCAAACTGATCATTGGCCTCACTAATAATGGCACTGGCTTCCAGAACTCATCATTCATTACACTGACAACGTCATTACAGATTCAATCCCATTACTAACCATGCCGTTTGTCTCCTAGTTGAACAGACCGATATTAGCACAGTCATCTTGTCAATGATAATGTCACTGGTTACTTAAGCCCATCACAAGCAATGATGATGTAATTTTGTTCATACCCGTTCCTTGTCCAGATAAGTTAAATGGCGGTGCTCCAGTAAATTACAATCTGCAAAATCAATACCTCACTGGTGTAATTATTCACAGCATTTATCAGACCTACAAAGCTGAAGGTCGCCGATTTATTTTAGATTGAACAAGTGTTCAACTGTGTTCATTCATCGACGCGTCTTATCTCCAAATCAGGAGGAGAGACATCCATGGAGAGTGACAGATGAGTGGTCAAACTGACAGTGGAGTTTTTCGGAATTAAACAGCAACCTTTGTTCATTAATGGTATCAGGCAAGAGATGACTGGCTGAACAGAAATAAATATTATGTTGTAACGACTCCATTGATAATTTTATGCTTGTTTCTGAGCACTAAAAGTTTTGATACCATGTGAAACAGATAATCACACGTTGAGAAATATCCGCTTTCAGTGTATTGTGTTGTCCCTGATTCACGGGACCTCATGCGTTTTACGGACACACGGTGTCGCGAGGCCAAACGAAATTTGGCGTTATTTACTCAGAAAAGTGTCGACAAAGTTTCCTTTGCTCTATCGGTTTGGGATTTTAACTGGGCATTGTCCAGTCTGAAGTAAATTATTAGATAACAATTTCCCACCACTGCAAAGTTTTTCCACTGCTGATCTCAGGGTTATCGGCCTTCATTCTCCTGGCGCATCCCTGTTCTCCATCTCCTTCTCCTTTGTAATATTGATATGTTCCAGGGTATCATCGTTCCCTTCACTGAACTCATAAACGTTATGTCCTTCTCCGTGTTAAATACAGACAAGGAACTCAATAAATGAACATAGTGAGTACAGGAGTTGGGATGTTATCGTGAGTTTGTATGAATCATTTGTGAGGTCAAATTTGGAGTATTGTGTGCAGCTCTGGTGACCTAACTGTCGGAAGGATATCAGTAAGATTGAAGGAGTGCAGAGTAGATTTACTAGAATGTTGCCGGGTTTTCAGCAGTTGAGTTACAGAAGAATGAGCGGAGATTTGATAGAGTTTTACAAAATTATGAGCGGCATAGACAGAGTTCATGCGAGTCAGCTCTTTCTACTTAGATTGCGAGAGTACATGGTTTTAGGTTGAAAGGGAAAATGTTTGGGGGAACATTAGGGGGAACTTCACTCAGAGAGTGGCGGGAGTGTGGACGAGCTACGAGTTGATGTAGTAAATGCGGTCTCACTCTTAGGTTTTAAGAATAAATTCGATAGATACATGGACGGGAGAGGTCTGGAGGGTTACGGACTGAGTGCAGGTAAGTGGGACCAGCGGATTAAGGTTTTGGCACAGAGAGAAGGGTCGAATGGCCTGTTTTCTGTGATGTATTGTTCTATGGTTCTATGGTTCAGTGGGAAATTTACACTTTGTCCATTTCTTGTGGAAAGATTACCACGTTAATATTTAATTGGAATTACTTAACCTACATACCGCTTTACACTTAATATACTCAAAACATCTTTCAGATTCTCCGTTTTTCCATTTTTTAACCAGAGATGTGTTTAAGGCTTCCTTCAATCATACAAACTCCTTACTGCAGAGTACTCCCACATCCATGTCAAGGGAATTATTTGATCCAGATTCTCCAGACTCTTCTCACTCCATATGCCTCACTTCTTCTGACGAGACCCAAAATATCCATCTTCACCACCGTTGCCCGAATCATGTTTGCCTTCCTTCATTTTAACAGAAACATGTTAGCACAAAACTCTTTCTGTCTCATTTTGGAAAACCCACCTGCAATGCAAGACGTCCCGCTACCTGAAAACAGTGTATTTAGATAAATATGTTTTAGCTCCTTTCTGATTAAATTGGTTTCCCTTTAATTTCGGACTTCAACTTGAGAAACCGTTTTACCTTGCACAAAAGCTATCTTGAAAATAACAGAATTTCGGACTTCGGTCCCCAAATGCTCCTCCACTGACTCATAAACTATTTGTCCAGCCTCATAGCCTCACAGGGTATCCAAAGTAGCTCCTTGGTCAGTATCACCATTGAAATATTGCTTCGGAAGACCACCGTGAGCACAACAAAGTGCGGCTCCATCAAATCCCTTAGCACTAAGAGATTACATCGGGCATTTTCACCATGAATTTCCCTACCCCAGAATTACTGACCTCTACCCGCTTTTCCTTTCTGTTTTGCTTTGGAAAAAAAATATTAATTTGCTGTCATCTGATATATCGTCTGTGGGTAGCGAGAATGTAAAATCTCTGCCAGTACCTGCAGTGTCTTCCTTTCTTTGCAGGAACGGTCTGGTTACATCTCACCAGGCCCTTCAAATTTATGCCACTTTAAGCCCTTTAACAAATCTATGTCTGTTTGCTATGTCAAATAGCAAAATATTCTAGAACTTCACCACAACATAATTACGTTCTCGAAATGCAATTTCCTTCTCCAAGGTGAATGCACATGAGGTATTCAGTTATGTGCTTTGTCTTATGACACACATTGTCTCTTCGCTTCCCTTAAGCCATGTTTCATAATATGTCTCCATATCTCATAATATGCTTGTAACATTCTCCACCTGCTTGAGCTCCAAATGATCCGCTGCTGCAACGTTAGTTTAAGCTACTTTATGTTTCGCATTTGACTCATTCTATGAAGCGCTTTATTTCCTTCAGCTGCATTACTCCTTTGACTTTTCAGGTCAAAATCGAGTTTATTGTCATCTGTGGAAGTATCTGTACACAGAGGAGCAATGAAAAACTTACTTGCAGCAACGTCACAGGCATATTGCATCATGTGAGAAGAATTCACAGGGAAAACAAACAAAAATAAACAAATGTAAATTATACATGCAGGTATACAGTCGAAACAAAAGAAAACGAACTATTGGTTTCAGGTCTCGATGCGATTATAACGTGAGGTGATTTATGGTTTTGAACTAGTGCGTTGAAGTTTTTGAGTCATAGGTTTTGTTATATTTTGAAATGATGTAAGCCACTTCTACGGTATACCATTTTGCCGGTCTTATTTCATGCCTCTCTGTCCTTTCATGTTTTATTTGTTTTGATGTTCCTAGTGCGTTTGGTGTTCTCCTGCGAGCAATCCTAAGGTTCTGGGAAACAGTCTGAGATATTTTATGACTTTCAAGTTATACTTCTTGGAACATGTTATAATTCTGAGAGGGTGATTTTATTTGATTGAAGTTCCAATGAGTTACTTCGTTGATCTCACGTACAACGTGCGTACGGGATGGGTTGAGATTTTTTTGGAACTACTCTCCTACCTAAACCCCGATAATTTTGGTTACAGTGTAAATTTGATGACATAAATTGTTATATCAGCTTGACTAAATTGAGTAGGATTTCTGTGTTGAATTGCAATCGTTTCTTCTTCTGAGATACTCCGTTATTTTGAGAATAATGAGTTGCATCGCCATTCAGGAAAGATTTTTTTTTATGTGGCTGCCTTATGAGCTTATGTTCTGATGAGCTTTTATTATGACACAGGTGGAAATCAATCTACCTCACACGTGCATCAAGATTTTAAGACTTCGCTACATTCATGCATGAATGATCATTTAGCCCACCAGTCCGAATGATATAGGAGGTACCCGACGTACCGGTGGAGAAAACACCCGTTCACATTGAGACACTGTGCAGAAAATGTCGGAACGCAGATCCCTGGATCTGTGCGTTCCACCGCTCTCTGTTGATCACCATGCCTCCTACAACTGACTTGCGATATTTCACAGTTCTGGGGTGATAATACTTCCAGTTGGCAATTCCGATTTTCATTCTGCGTAAACAGGGGATACGAGCTGGTATAGTGAGGGATTTGTGGCTCCAGCAACCCGCGAGTACTTCAGTCCTGAAGAAGGTGATGTCTCACCGTCAAGTGCCTTGGGTCAGGAGGAATGAAGCGGCTGGCATGGTGTACACGACGTACACCGACATACGGATCTTTATTGAGGGATCTCCGCAGATTACAGCAGGGGCGAGTTTGATGACAATGTGGCCACGTCGAGTCTTATTATGGTACATCGTTTCCTCAATGGTTTGGGGGATGAGGAAGAGCATTTTGTTTCAGGAGGGGAAGGGCTGCGGATTGCTAGGATCTTCTCTGTACGGAGTGACTTTTATAACGAGTGAGGGGAACTTTCACTCTGTCCTTCATCTACTGCCTGAATTTAGTCTTGAGACACAGCTCAAAGTACAGTATTTGTGGAGAAACTCAGGTACTGCAGCATGAAACTCAGTTCCCAGAGGGTTGAGACTGTTCATAGGGCAATCAACATATGAAATCTTACGTTTTGGTTACATTGCATTAATCAAGAGGCCTGTCCAGTATGGGTCTTTTCGGAAATTAACTCTGTTAAAAAAGTCTATTATCTCTTTGCTTGGTTCTTCACTTCCAACATCATTAACATTAACGCACAGGAGATTGGTGGGTAAAATTAGGGCTCATGGAATTGTGGGAGAGTATTAACATGGATAAATAACTGGTTGGCAGATAGGAAACAAAGGGTAGGGGTGAATGGATATTTCTCAGAATGGCAGGCCGTGACTAGTGGGGTGCCGCAGGGCTCGGTGCTGGGACTGCAGCTGTTTACGATCTATGTCAATGATTTAGATGAAGCCATTGAGAATAACATTAGCAAGTTTGCTGATGATACAAAGTTGGGTGGCAGTGTGACATGTGTAGAGGAAGTTAGGA